>LGRX02012821.1:0-18486 GCA_001247695.2 Cymbomonas tetramitiformis
TTATTTCAGCCCCTAAACTGACCCCCTGGTCGTGTTCATGGTGGCAGGATGACTTTAGACACTCCCAAGAGGCATCCGCGAAGAATTATATCGGATGTATCCAGGTTTGTTAACCTGAAAACCCAAACCCAAACCGGCAAACCAATTATCGCATATAAATCGTGTCATATAGCGTAATAAACCGTCATACCACCCTCACTTCGCGTGACATTTTGAGGGTCAAGATGACCTCGAATGAAAATTTTGACAAGACACTGCAGAAAGAGCAGCTCGAGAACTTGACAACATGGGTCTCCAAATTTCCAAAGGGCCATCGAGGAAGGCCAAATATCTACCAATATACAAAATTATGTGGTAACCCACCGTAAGCATATATGATCGGAACCCGCTACACCCCCCCACTTCGCGAGCGTATTACACACATGGGTCACATCGCATCCATCCATAGTATGTTCCTCAGCTTCCATTCAACTCACGAACTGTCTGAAAATCGATAGGTTTGACACAGTAGATCTCATAACGCCACCACTAGAGGCCGCCGAAAATTCCTCTTACGGCGGGTTAACCCACCGTAAGATTAGTAGAATAGGCAATAGCGCGACCGCAGGGCAACCGGAGGCATGGGCGTGGAAGAAGTTGGAAGGCTGCGGGGATTGCGCGTTTCTGCGGCCATATGCATATCACACTTTCATGGCATTACACCAGCAGCGGCAGTTTCAGACGTGCGCCAGGGATTTGCCACTGGGACATGCGGTGTTCTTGTTTGACTTCTCGGAGAATCATTCATTGAACATTCCTCGAGAAGTGCAAAGTCTGCATTGGGTGGTGAAGCAGGCGACCATATTAGTCTGCGTGGTGTGGAGACGTGCGTGTATGGCCGTGGATGGGGTGGAATCAACCGCGGAGAACCCAGTGCTGGTGAAGGATTACGTGTACTTGTTGAGCGATGACCGGAAGCACGATCACCGCTTCATTCAGTACATGCGGGAGTTGATCATCAGAGACTACTTCATCGGGAGGGGGATCGCAAAGCCCTTGTTTATCCACGAGTGGGCAGATGGTTGTGCGGGACAAAATAAGTGCGCGGCAGGGTTTGCGGATGTGGCGAATAGCAAATACGAGTGGTCATTAGGTGTACCTTGCCAACGGAACTTCTTTGAGACGGCGCATGCCATGGGGGAGCAGGATGGGGCGGGGGCGCATGTCAAGCACGCAGCGGCGGTGGCGGTCATATCGGAGGGTGACAAGTGGTATGCCCGCATCAATTGCGCTGCAGACCTGCATGCGTTCTGTTGCGAGAGATTGAGCCGACGTGCGGATAGCAGTTACGCCAAGGCAAGAGCGAGCTTCAATCAACGGTTTTTTTACTTGGTACCAGAGGACGCACTGCACGAGGAGGCGGGAGGATTGCATGCGGTGGATCACGATGCTGGTGCAGCATACCAGGCGGTGGATGGGACGCAGCGCTTGCATTCTGTAAGGGGGGGGGAGGGCGAGGGGAAGTTGATGGTACGTGAGCGTACATGCTATTGTGTGAATTGTTATGCGGAGTGTGTGCGCTCCATTCCGGACTCGGAGGGATGCTTGGAGACGTCCCACGTGGATGCGTGGAGAGATGTGGAGTTGCGGCCGGCTACGGGCGCGGCCGCCGTGAGGATTCGCGGCATGGTGGAGGAGTATGCGGCGGGTGTGAGTGTAGCCGTGCGGCGTGGTAGCATCATGGCGGTGAAGAAGGATCCTACGGACGCATCACATGCCTACTACTACTTGGTGAAGGCGCTGTCTGGTGTCACGGAGGTCGGCGGGAGGATCCGCCGTGATGACTATAGACAGACATTTGCTCCTGGAGACTCGGTGATTTCGGGGAGATTCTTTGAGTGGACGGATCCAAACGTGCGAGATACATACACCTTAGATACTAGCAAGAAGTGCTTGATTCCGTGTGAAGCCGTACTAGCATGTGATGTTCGCCTAGTTAAGAGGGGGGATGTGCTCATGCTACCCCTGAGGGAGCATCAGCGGTTGTTGGCACTTCTGTGAGATTCTAGTGTTATGTAGATGTATATATTGTATATATTGTATATATTGTATATATTGTATATATTGTAGATACGGCCATGTTGCGGTGTATATTGTTATGACTTGTACATACTTCGAATAACTTCTCCGTATCACGTGCTACATCTCACGCTCCCGCAATATATGCAATTTCTGCTTTGCAGCCCTTTTTACAGACGAAATTAGCTCCCCAGCACCCCGTGAATATGACCCGATGTGAAATTTCGCTTCTCCTTGCCTAGGTATGACCTCTAAATACTTCTCACAACTTCTAATAACTTCACCGTATCACGTGCAACATCTCACGCGCCCACGAGACATGCATTTTCTGTTTTGCAGTCAGTTTACAGACGAAATTAGCCCCCCAACGCCCCGTGAATGTGACCCGATGTGAAATATCACTTGTCGATGCCTAGTAATAACTTCTAGATACTTCTCACAACTTCTAATAACTTCACCGTATCATTTGCATATCTCACGCGCCCACGAGACATGCATTTTCTGTTTCGCAGTCAGTTTACAGACGAAATTAGCTCCCCAACGCCCCGCGAATGTGACCCGATGTGAAATATCACTTCTCGATGCCTAGTAATAACTTGTAGATACTTCTCATAAATTCTAATAACTTCACCGTATCATTTGCATATCTCACGCGCCCACGAGACATGCATTTTCTGTTGTTGCAGTCAGTTTACAGACGAAATTAGCTCCCCAACGCCCCGCGAATGTGACCCGATGTGAAATATCACTGCTCGATGCCTAGTAATAACTTCTAGATACTTCTCACAACTTCTAATAACTTCACCGTATCATTTGCATATCGCACGCGCCCACGAGACATGCATATCCTGCTCCGCGGCCCATCTGCGACTTGTATAGCAGCCCTGTGGCCACAATAATTATCGAAAATGCAAAATATTGCATTCGGGTGATTTCTTATAACTTCTAACATGTTCTTGAAACTTCTTGCGACTTCTTAATGCCATTTTCACTGATTATGCAACTTATAGTGCAAGCCCGTCCACCTAGCCGTGCTACATGCCTGATGTGGGTCTGGAAAGGATCCCAATATCTCTCCCATGTCCTGATGATTATGAATCCAGTGAGGCTTGCCAACATAGTGTATCATATTAGTCTCAGTATCCAAGATCTTATATGCCAGAGAGCCTAGTAACTCTCCAAACATCATAAAACCTCCATTTAGATCGATTATGCATTTTCTTGCCGAACTTTTTGCGACGGCTCCTGACTGATACACCGACAAGACGGCCTGACCAGGCCGCCCGCTGGGACTTCCTAGACATGCCAGGCTGTCTGGAGTTCCTCTGCTGCTGAGACATAATGACATAGCAGTTCTGGCCGAAGGCCTTCAGTTTTGCATAGCCATAGTGATAGCCTCTGATTTGATGAAATGGTGTTGTAGAGATGTTCTTGTGAGTAGAGAGATTCCATATGAAGCCAGCATGGGTGGCAGCCAGAGGCCAGTAGTCCTCGGGCATGCCAGCCGCCAGAAGTAATGCCTTAGCCATGTCGGATATCTTGCCAATGGCATTCTCTGCATGAGGATTGTCTGTATGTACTGTAGGTGATGACTTCTGATGTAATATATGATGCTTCTGATAGAAAGCCACACACTGGGGGTCACCCATCTCTGGAGCACAGTCTGTACGGAGTGTAATGGATTGTGGTGCATACCCCATTGCATGTAAGCTGCCGTAGAAATGAACCAGGCATGTGTAGTATTCTGATTTCTGAACGAAGTTGTACACAAATATGAACCTGCTGACATAGTCAATGAACTGACATCGGTACAGGTGGCCGTTGAAGCCAGCTGGGGTAATAGGTCCTGTCATGTCAGCAGCCCACTTCTGGCCGGGCTGTATGGCCACTGATCTCAGCTGGTCATGGTGTCCACAGGGCTTCTGCTTCAGCTTACTTGTACAGCATACTGCACAGAACTGAGAGCAGGTCGGCATAGCTGCTATAGCTCGCCTAGACAGCAGAGGCCGACCGAGCTGGATGCCAGGCAGGTCGTAGAGCTTAAGCAGACTGGCCGTAGAGCCGTGACCCATGACTGCATGGAACTCCACAAAGGGACTGACCCGAACAGGTGTGTTTCTGTTCCTGAACAGGATACAGATCTCAAAGGGAGTGCCGTCAATGAATACTCTGTCAGGTCCGCCATCTGAGCCAGCCGGTGTCAGTGGGTGACTGGAAGCATATGTGTGCTTCCGAGAGAAACTGAATATCCTCTTACTGCCTTTAGGATAGATGTGTAGACCTCCATAGTACACGTCTTGTGCCATATTTGGTGTTGTGGCATATACGGGACAATCCAGAAGTAGGTGGTATTATGCGGGTCAAGGAGAAAGTCATGGTTACCCTTAGTCAGCATTCTGTCAATCATACTGATACTGAAGGGAATGTTACCATAGAAGAACTGACCCGTCCACTGCTTGGTGTGACAATCATCTGATATGGACCAGTGCTCAAGAGCCGGATGATTGTTACCCTCGCCAACAGGCAGGGAGTCCCCATACATAGATACATCAAAAGCCGGAGTACCAAGTTTAGCTGTAGCTGTAGGAGAGCCGTGAGTAGTAGCCCATTTAGTATACTCGCTATTACTCCACTGCCAGTCCGATGAGTCTCCTGTGCGGGTCCTGACAGCTGCTGAGCCGAAGTGGTGAGTATGCGGGTGCTGTGGCTCATCCCAGAGGTAATCCACCTGATTGTCTGTGATACGGTATGTCCTGCCTGAGTCCAAGTGAGTATAAGTCATGCTGATGAAGTCTGGAGAACTGAAGCCGTGTCTGAGCATAACCCGGGTAGATAGAAGGGTCCTGGCGCCCTCTTTGAAGTGGCAGCCAGGGATAGAGTACTCGTCTATCTCCCCTGATAGTATCTCACGACCGTATAGGTGTAGTGTGCAGGTCCCGTCAGTTCGGGATACAGGACCTGTCATCACCGTGGAGAAACCATAGTGGAGGAGGTGTCCAAGGCCGAGATCCTGGACCTGGTGCCTGTGATATTTCCAGTGGCACCAGAGTCCACTACAATGCCATCGCCGTCCCGTGATAGTGCATAGGCCGAGACAACCGGGCTACAGGTAAACACTAGCCCGGGTGGTGGTGTGCCGTGTGCTGTCCAAGTGAAGCCGAGCCACCATGACATGTGCACCACGGCACCACCGACGGTGATCATGAGATCTGCCAGGTGTGAGGTGGTCTCGAGGACACTGCCTGTCTGATGCCAAGCCACTGAGCCAACACCACCGACACCTCTGTCCACTGTACTGTCGCCTGATATTGACTGGAAGTCCATGAAGAATAGAAACAGACACTGAATGATAACTGCCAGAATGGTTGCCAGGGTTAGAGCCGTGAGGTGTCGGGACCGCCTGCGGCGGCCCTCACTGTCTGCTGTTATAGTTGACCGGAATAGCTGTATTTGTGAAGCGGCATCGGGCGGCATACCCGAGCTGGTGAACTGGCCGTGGTCACTGTGAGGGTCTCCCGGGCCAGGTCCAGAGGAAGAGTGTCCAGCCCCAGAATCTGACCATTCCCAATCACAAGAACCACTGTTCCCATTGTCACCAGCCCAAGTGCCACCATCAGAGCCCCAATCATACAGTATCCCCGTCCCCGTCCCCTGGGCCCCTCCCCGTGGGCCCCCAGGTGACAGCAGTCTCAGTCCGTCCGAGGCATCCTCCCGTCCCTCAAGCATGCTCACATCTGCCATGGCACAGCCTAGGAAGCCGAGGACAACAAGTGTGGAGATGAGGGCATGTCTGTAGAAGGGTACACCACCCCTACCTACACCCCTACGCAGGGCAGGTCCAGTGACGGGTGGTGGAGGGTCATAGTACTGCCCTCCCCCTGAGCCACGGGGCTCAGGGCTGTCGTGCTCGTCCGAGGCCCCGACTACGGACCCCGCAGACACCCCGTGTCCGCTGGCAGGGAGGTCCATAGCCGTGGCATATACTCCAGCTCCTGCGGTGACAGGACACGGGCCAGAGCTGGGGGGGAAGGGCACTACCGGAGGCGGTGCTCGTGGTACCCTCGAAGTCGTTGCGGCCGAAGCCGGCAGGGTGTCGTACCACTGGCTGGGTGGGCTGAGTGTGATCCTCACACCACAGCCTGTCCCAGTGGTCCTGCTCCCTGTCGGTGAGGCCGGGAGGAGTAACAACCTTTGAAACCCGTGAGGGAAGGGACCGCCGAAGCTCCACGGAAGGGCCGGGCTCCGGTCCAGCCACAGACTCCAGCTGTGAGCTCCAAGACCTCGGCCCCCAAGCCCTTCCTTCCTCCCGGGTCTCACTGAGATGTTGTTCGGTCATTGACTGAAACCGAAGGTCACCTGCCAACACCATGTCAGCGAACAACCCGGAGCCAGGCTCCAGGGGTGTCTCGTGTGCGAAGAGCGCTGACACGGGGTGCATACAGGTGTCCCCATGCTCGGCATCGCCCGGAGTGTCACCCGATAACGGTGCGGCAGGATCCAACGTCTGTGCGGTCCCGTCTAACACCACACCTGCGTCGAGATGCGATTGAGTAGACGCAGGCTGTGGGTCACACGGTGAGCATGTGATGCTCGGGTCCGCACGGTAGAACGGTGAAAGATCAAGCGGTGTCACGGCAACGGCAGAGTCCATGCGGGCATCGACCGGTGGGGTTGGCGTGGTGTCACGATCGACACCACCCACCCCGAAGCTGCCAAAATGAACTCTCCCTAGAGAAAGGGAAGAGTACGGCTCCTGAAGATCTTGCTCATCGTAGCCAGCCTCTTCCCCTGCATAGCAAAAGGCTTGAAACTTTGCGGCAGCCTTTCTCTGGAGTCGATCCCATTCCTCATGTTGCTCCTGAGTGTAGGATTCAAGCTCCCAAGCATCCCACTCAGAGTCAGTCCACTCCTGTGGTGCCCAAGCGGGTGCATGAGAGGCCTCATCCCCCTGGGTGAGGTAGGCGGCAAAGGATAGGGAGCCGTCGTCAGGGTACGTGCACACCGACTCCGATGAGTCACAAATGTCTGGTGTGCTGTGCTCCCAACAGACTGCCTGAAAGGCCTCCTCCGAATGCTCGTAAGCTGCCTGGTAGCGAGTTGCCAGAACATCGGTGAAGGCCCCTTCGGCCAGAGCCTCGGGGTCAAGCCGCATGGAGTGTGCCGCCAGGTGCTGCATGTGTGTACAATCTGCCTGGCGGTGCCTTCCGCCGCAGGACCAACAGTTGCCGTAGAACTGTTTGGAACCCGGGTGGAAGGTGACTCGGGACTTCTGCTTCTGCCCCTTGCCCTTCTTGCCCTTGCCTTTGCCTTTCCCCTTCCTGCGGATTCCCTGCGGCCAATCCCCCCCCTTCGGCAAGGGGGAGGCAGCAAAACGGAAATTCTTCCCCTTCCCCTTAAAGGGGTGAGAAGACCGTCCAGGATAGTAAACATCACGCGGGCGGGTAGGGCGTAGGTCAGGGGCTCCCCTGGGGTCCAGACCGCCACGTTCACCGTGGCGGTGCCCTGCATCATTGTAAAATGCGCTTGTCAGTTGCTTCGCTTTCCCTAGTGTGTTGTAGACCCGCTGAATCGCGAGTCCACAGCTCACCAGGGTCAGCTCTGCCTGTGTGTTTGACCTTTTCAATCGCGTAGTCCTCGTGCACCTGTTTGTAGGTGACGGGACATGTACGACGGAGGAACAAACGTACAGCATCTTCCCTCGAGATGTCGAGGCTGGAGTGTTGCCCCAAGTCCGTCGCAGCGTTACTGACAGCGTCAGTGAAAGCTTTGATGAACTGTTTGGGGTTCACTCCTGCCGGGACCTCTACTGTGGGTGTAAAGATGAAGTCAGTCTTGTCAAAATCCTCCAGGTCAGGCATCACGTCCCCGACTAAGGCAGTTAAAATAACTTTGCCGTCGTCAGGGAAGTAACGATGTGCTTCCCGCACTGAAGCGAGCGCTGGACCGCCACAGAGATACTCCAACAACTCCTTTAGGAGTTTGTTTGCGTTGGGCATCACTGTGGCGGTGACGTCGTCCAGCCGGAAAGCATGTGCGAAAAGGGTGTTAAACCGCGTGAGGCGCGAGGTAAGCTCTTCAACGAGGGAGTCAAGTAGTGAGCGAGCATTAGACTCGTCACCACAAAACCTCCACTCGTCGATGGCGTCCCCTTTGCCACACAGCTTAGATTTAATTCCCCTTACAAGCGCCTCGATCTTCTGGTGGTCATCCAGGAAAGCTGCCGACTCAGAATCAAACTTCTTTTCAGCCGCTGATTGTTGAGATGAAGCCGCTACCGGTGTGGGCACAAGTTGATCGAATTGCAATTGCCTCTTAGAGGCACCAGCCGGGTGCGCTCTCAATCTCGCTGGCGCCATCAGTTGGTAAGGTGTAGAGGCCATGCCGAAATTTTACAGTCGCGGTGCTCGAGCGTTAGTCAATAAAATCCAAGAATTCAAAATGTTCGGTGATCAAGGTTCTAAAAAATGCACTACAAAGTTCTCGCCAAGAGAAAACAAATTTACACTTGAACAATCTATAGAAAATAAGGGGAGGGGCTTCAAATGCGGGGTCAAAGGTTCAAATTTTACAGCCGCGAAATAGGGTAGGGTAAGAGAGGGTGGCGATCGTGTCGTGAGGCTTGATGTTGACGCGCGTGCTGCTTCGGAGACTGCGGCTAGCTAGACCGGTCCATCTTAGTCCTAGGCAATTGTGCTCACGAACGGAAAATCATCCTCTCTCTCACTCTACCCCTTTCGTGACTAGTGCGTCCTAGAACCTCATGCCCCGATCTTCAGCCCCGAGCCCCTATAAAGGCTTTAGCCAGCCATAATTGGCGGTTTTAACTAACCACCTTAGGCCGGTGGTGGGCGCAAACCTGTGAAAACAAACACACGGTGAAGCACTACAAGTCAGGTGCTACGCTCGCATATGTCAACCGTGAAACTGTGAAGCTATACACAAGATAATACGATGTGTTATAGCTTCCGCCGAAAGAATGTGATGACAGCCCCTAAGGTGTCAGATGTGGAAATGACAGATGCTATGAACTGTCTGACTACCGAAGTCGATATCGGAGATGGCGCTGATGACAGTGAAGAAGTCATAGTAGTCGAACCATATCGGTGATGACACAGATGATGATGACACTGTCGGCGTGCCAAATCTAGCACGCAGTATGTATCCAACATACTAAATGTTCCGTTTCAATACATATTCAATAGGTCCGCAATATATATACAACATATTGAATTTGCATGTTCAATACGTATGCAATAGGTCCGCAGTATGTATCCAACATACTGAATGTTTCGTTTCAATACATATTCAATAGGTCCGCAATATATATACGACATATTGAATTTACATGTTCAATACGTATGCAGTAGGTCCGCAGTGTGTATCCAACATATTGAATGTTGACTTACAATATGTATACAATATGTGAGCAATATGTCTGCAACATGCCTTCATAGTGTTTGCGACATGCATGGTGCATGTCTCCAACCCTATACTACACATGTGTTGAAGGCATATTGAAATAACTCTCTGCATCAGAACTTCAATATGTCTCCAATACATGAGGGCTCACTGCAATACTATGTTGCACACATGTTGGAGCGCTTGCAGGCATATTGCACACATATTGTAACATTTTTTATTGTATTGAACATTTATTGTCAATACGCGTGCAATATGCCTGCAATATGTGTTCAATACGATGTATTGCACGCGTCCAGAAACGTAGGGCAGTCACAAAGAGCACGAGTCCCCATCAATGGGACACTTCGGATCCTGAAGGTTGAAGCAGACCTCCACGATGTCCTCGGAGTACTTTCGAATCTGGTACATGGAGTGGACGAATCCCTTGGGATTCTCATCACGGATGATCTGCCGAAACTTACTGACGCGCATCTGGTTAACCACCTTCCCAGTCGAGGTCAAGTTCATGTATATGAAGTCAAAACCATCGAGGCGCCGGGGATACATGCAGAAGTTTGTTTCCCCAACCTCCTCGCATACCAGTGCATAAGCCGCCCTCAAGAAAGGAAGCGCATACCTGTACATTAAGATAACTTATCAGCGATTGGAGTATGTTACAGCATGCAGGCATCATGAAACGTCGATGGACGATACATTAATACCTCACCTTTAAGAGAATCGACGATAAGAGACCAGCCAGCGGTTTTTTTCTTTTTTTTTGGGGGGGGTCGCGTTTTTTACGATGACCCTGAGCCTTTTCAAATCGTTAAGAGAATGGGTCCAAATAAGAGAACGGGAGCTGGCTAGATGAGGAAATATGGTTGGGAAACCATGTTAAACCATGTATTAAATATGGTATGGTCGCAAATAAGGAACAAACCTGGCTATCGCTGACCTTATTGGATCGCGCTTCGTTAAGCGCCGCTGGCGTGTTGGGGGGCGGGGGGGGGTTCACTTTTTTCCGATGAGGCTGGCTGACCGCATATCCCTGTTCTCTTAAATATGCAGTATTACTGTACAACAACATATAATCATAGAAAGGTGGAAGAAAAGTACCGGTTGCTAATGCAGTGAGAGAACGTGTCACGGTTCTTGAAGCAACGAGTCGTCGTGATCAATGTCTGAGAAGATTGGGTCAAAGCGGTATAGTGGGAAGCTTTAGCCATGACATAACGTTTATCCTCACGATGGCCACGTTCATTAGACTGCATTATAGGCTTGACACCAGGCATCCCACTTGCACCACGATTGAACGAAACGTGCCGCCCATGAGTGAAGTTGTGAACCGCACGGGCGAATGCGCTCAGGTATAGGGCTGTCCAATCCGACTTGGCGACATCGGCAATCAGCTGCCTCATTTCTGGTGTGAAAGCGCCCTCGAGCGTCACTCGGTCCGCAAGCACTTTTTCTCGGTGCACGTCAGGTACATGCCTGAATAAAAAACAGTCGGAGAGATGGGGTCAGTCAGTGAGATGGTTGAGAATAGTATGAATGATATGATAAAAGTGACACCGGATCAAAAGCAGTGGTGCAATAAGCAGGGTGGTGACTTACTTTGTCGTAGCTGTTTGCCAAAGCCGACGGACGTGCTCGTTATCCGTGATGGATAGCACCTTCGGCAAATCGCCAGGGCTATCAATCTCAAGCGCGGCAGCCGTGAGAGCCCGCATGGGATCACCACAGACGATAGAGATGGGAAGGTCGACGTCAAAGGCAAGCTTGCCATACTTGCGTAGAGCTCGAAGGCCAACGAGGTAAGAGAACTTGGACTCGGACTTGGCAAATACGTAAAGATAAAGGTAATAAGATTGGCGAGGCTTGTGTCTGGAGTCAGAGAAGGAAGCCCACTGTCCGTTGTCCTCAAAGGTCACACCGTCAACACCCATGTCAATAAGAATATAATCACCTTGTTGTTTACCAAAGGACGCATCAGCTTTAACACAAAAAATGTTCTTCCCATTATGCGATTGGTGCTCGCGACGGATGTTGTCACCCAAAGTCAGACAGGTCATGGCGATCGCAGGACCAAACTCGTCGGACCTGCATAGGAAGACAAAGGTTCAGCAAACGTGACAATGTATTTGGGAAAGATTTCTCGGAACTAACCCCCGGAAACTTTGCGCCCCATTCCGGAACAACAGAGCCCGACCAAGGCGGGGCTCCGCCAAGTAAAAGCATGACGTCTTACACGGCGAACCGAGGCGACATGATTTACAATACTTATAGCATTGCCCACAGACTTTTTATTCCGAGAGATCTTTCCCAAATAGAGAACACCAAGAAATAGACTAAAATATGAAGGCAGGAACCAGCAAAGCCTTCACTCAGTGCACCCAACGGGCAGCCGTACCTCGCATCGTAAGCCTTTGTAAACACTATGTGACAAAGGTGGACAATATTAAAGGCAAACAAGTGAAAAGATTTTACCTTTCGTAGGACACCACGAATGCCTCAGCACGAGCCTTGTGAAGGGACCAAACAAGAAAATCCTCGCGTGTCGCGGGCATCTCGTTGTTCTCCACCCAGGTGTTAAGTTGTGCGACGGTATCGATCGAGTGCGACTCTGATAAGAAACAAAACAAACGTTAGCACACTCAAACATCACACATGGTGAGGTGAAGCGCACACATGGTCACAAACACAGCGGAGCAGGTCAGGTAATTATTTCGTAAGACCGATACCCGCGCACGTCGGGATAGTTCGCACCTGAGCCAGGACACCGTTGGCGCTTTACAAAGTTCCGGACATGTTGCATGGAGGGGTATGTTGCACGGTCTGCCTCGGAGCCATCCCAGTGATCTCCGACGACCGCATGCAAGGCGAGCATAGGCTGCCCGCGATTGGCAGTTGCGTGTTGGGAGATCTCCTCCCGGAAGTGCAAAGGCACCCCGACGTGTTTGCCAGTGGCGACCTCAAAGTGCTCACTGCCGTTGTGGAAGACATCCCACTTCCCAGATAACACGTTAAACTGATATTTTTCAGCGTATGGGCAGGGATTCCCGTCGGCGTCTTGGTGTGTCAGACAGCCATAGGTGCGGGAATATTCCGACTGCGTCAATCTGCCCATGTGAATGGACTGGGACTTGACGAATGCCCGATGCTCCTTGAAGGTGTCAAAGGACGTGCGGCAAGCGAGGTGTACCCACTCCGTTGTAACCTGCACGGTGCTTGGTTGGTCAGTGTACTTCGAAAAATCGTTAGGCCATAAACCGGGATGGGTAAAACATATTCAGGGTGACTGTCAAATATGCAATTCTACAGAGATTGATAGACACGATAAAATAGAGGATCAAGCCGAACCTTTTTCGCTTGCTTTTTGGGGGCATCCTTGCTGTCGGAGCAAGCGGGTTCTTCGAAAGAGTTAAGGGACAAATCCAGCAGCGGGGCACGTTCGCCAGCAGCAGCCTTAGCAAAACCCGGTCTGGTAACCGCATTTCCGCCGATCTGCGAACAAAACATAACGTTTCATCCAAGAGGGACGCTCAGAAGCTCGCATAAACAGGAGGGCCACGGGGTACGTATGACAAGCAGAGAACACAAAAATGTGACCTCCAGGTTCACGTCGCTCCATTCTTCAGTGATGTCAAATGCCATCACTGCAGGGTGTCTTGTGGGTTGAAAGTTCGCGTAGTCGCTCCAAGCGGCATGCGCACGCTGGAGCAGGACATTTTGTGTGGGCGGAAGATTCTCGTTGCTCATTTTGCAGAGGTAGGAGGCACCGACAAAAATCGAAATAAAGGGAGGGAAAGGACGAACCTTTTAAACATGTTCTCCAAAGGCCTTGGTTATCCGCTTGACATTGGTTGCCTTGAGGGATAAGGGCTTATCCCTGTAATGTTGCACAGCTGGACAGTTTTGGATAAACTTAGAGGGGCAGGCGGCTAGGTGTCAGGTGGCCAGCCTGGAAACGGTAGCCTTGCTGTCGAGCCTATCCTGAAAATGTGGGGTTTTTTGCGGGAAAGATGCCATAACGGAGAAGGGTGGGTTTTTTAAAGCTTGCTGTGCGGTGAACTGAAGGTTCTTGCGGAAGGCTGCTGAGCCGCAAATAGTTGCGAAAACGGGTCCAAGTATACAGATAGTCTCAGGGTAAGAGTAGCTTTTCCCGCTGTTGACTGTTGACACTCGCGCGACGGATAACAGTCCGATGATTTGGAGACATTCCGTTCGGTCGATGGAGGACTGTCGATGTCGCACGTGCGTTTTTCGAACGAATTTGAATTCTCGAATTCATCGTCGCTGTCAATGGAGACCTGTCGCTGTGGCACCCAACGACCCACGATCGCTGTGACAACTTAAAGCTCTTGTCTTCGGAAACGTATCCGTTAGCACGCGAGATCCGACAGTCCGATCGTTCGGTCGACGATTCGATCGATCGGTCGAAAATTAGTTGATGTAGGATTGGAGTATATTCAAGATCGCTGCGACAATTTCAAGATCTTGTCTTCGGAACGTATCCGTTAGCACGCGAGACCCGACAGTCCGATCGTTCGGTCGACGATTCGATCGATCGGTCGAAAATTAGTTGATGTAGGATTGGAGTATATTCAAGATCGCTGCGACAATTTCAAGATCTTGTCTTCGGAACGCATCCGTTAGCACGCGAGATCCGACAGTCCGATCGTTCGGTCGACGATTCGATCGATCGGTCGAAAATTAGTTGATGTAGGATTGTGTTGTATTCAAGATCCTTGCGACAACTTGAAGATGCCCTTCTTCAAGAATCTGTCATCTGACTGTCCGATCGTTCGGTCGACGATTCGATCGGGCGGTCGAAAAATAGTCGATGGGGGGATGGTGTATCTTCCAAAGGCGAGTGACGACGCTGAAGATCAAAATTTGTGATGTGGAAATTTTTTGAGCAGTTTTGACAGTGTTCCGATGACGATGTCATTTCGTCCCCCAACCTTTTTTTGTGAAATCTTGCATCGTCCCTTTAAGGGAACGAATGCCCGTTTCTGGTTTTTTCAGAAGATTCGGAATTTTTGACGTGCGACAGAAATATTTCTTGCGACAGCGACAGAAATGACCATGAATGCGACAAAAAAGACCGGGTTCCGAACCGACTGCATGGCATAGCCGAAATTTTGTATGCAGTGCGCGCATCCTATTACCGCGTGGTAACGATAGCTGCCCCGCAAAGCGCAACGATTGCACCCACGCATCAACAACTTCTGCTAAGACAAGCTTTCGGATGACACTGCGGTGCGCGCACGCGACGTTTCACCTTATACTATTATATATCGGATATTGCGTGCATCCACTTCGAATTTTGGCGGTGTTATTCAATCTCATCCACTTACCAGTGTGCACCAACATTCACGCCACCGTGTTTCTCCCCCCCCACATTGATTGTGTTCCACGTTATGTGAGAGCTTACATGGTGTAGAAGTTATGCATCTAACGTTATGTGCCAATCTGCTTTGATCTCGGGTCAGAACTATGCTGCAGACCTACGTTGCAATCACTTGCTGCCTGAAGCATGGTTCGGTATCGGTTGCAAACGCCGTCATGGATCGATTTCCGCATTATCTGTAGATAGTTGCAAAAACCAAATAAACACTAATATATAATTGAAATCAAGAAAAATGCCAAAAAAGGAACATCCGTTCTTGATCCCAGCCAACCCCTCAAAACTAGTCGCTCCACATTCATCCATCACATCTACGAAACTAAGACAGTGATACTATTGAACTCCCTGCAATCGAGTGTTTGAATGTAGTTGAATATCACGGCCTCGAATATCACGGCGGCTGCGTCACTGAGGCACACGGAAATGAACTTCTGGAAGTTCTTCTAGACTAAGCATGCGCAATATTGGCTTCGATGAATGCAGTGCAACACTCAATTGCTTTGTGGCTGCTTGGCTTGCCTCTGCATACGCCCTCTCGTTGCATCAGCTTTATGGGCGATGGCAAGTGTTCACATAACAGCTTCCATCACATATGAATTGCTCTGAACCTGCGGCAGCTGCTGGGGGCTTGCAATCCCTTGCTTGTCACTGGCCGCTCCCTGGTCTAAATCTGCTACCTCCGCATGTGGCGCCACTACATAATGGCCAGGCACCAGTATGCACAGCGCAAATGGATGTTCGCAATATCCTCCAGAAGCGAGCCGCAAACCTACTCGGGCAACGCTCCCTGCAGCAAACACTTTTGCAGCCTTGCGCCCCCCCCCTGGCGTGCTCGATGACAACGCGCACTCGCCCGCAGCATCCATACAGTGCACTACCAGAGTCAAGGACAGGTCCGTTGGTGTCCGGTTTGTGACACGCACAATCAATGGTCGAAGCTCTCCTACCCGAACCACCGTCGACCCCTCTTCATCTCGATTACTGTCCGATGCCGTCTGTCCAACATCCAGGGTGACCGAAGGCCCAAGCAGCACGTGCCTCACTTCAGGCATAAGCCAGCCCTGCAGCGCACGCCGCAGGTCCACCTCGCCTTCGCCCTCGTCCCCGCCGCCAGCGCTCCACCGGAGGCGCACATGCTGCTGCAGTGCGCCGGCCGCAGCATCCCGCAGCTCCAGCTCCTCCTTGGACCGGGGGGCGCTTTTAGCCCGGTGCTCTTCTTCGCGCAGCGCCAGCGCCAGCACGGCGGCCACACACACTCCCCTCGGCACCCCTACCACCATGCCCCGCGCCCCCGCTGACTGCACTTCGCACGCCGCCACCTCCCTGAATGCCCCGCCGCTGAGCAATGCCCCCGCCCCCACCGCCGGCTTCCCCACGTGCAGCAACGTGTACCCTCGGCATGCCACAAGCTCAGCTGCTTGCGCTGCGCTCACCTCTCCCCCAACTCTGCCCGACCCATCAGACTCTCCAGCGAGATCTGACTTCAGGGTTTCGCCACATGCGTCACGGCCTTCTGCCGGCCTCTTGTTCTCAGTGCTCGAGGTGGCTGTGTTCCCCATCTCTGCTGCCCGCCCGCTCTCCCCACTTGGGGTGCGCGCTGGTTCTCCCTGGTCTCCCTGGTCTCCCTGGTCTCCCTGCATCTGCGTTCTCTGACGAGCCCCATCCCCGGCCCCGCCTACACTCTGCCCAGCCCACGTCCCGCCTGCCAAGTCTGCCATCACCCTCTCACCGCCCCGCTCTGATGCACCCCTTGCTGCTTCCGCGCAGTCCATCCCCTGAGGCCCCAGCTCCGCCGCCACCATTGCCTCTAGCTCGCTCCCCCATCTCGCCTCCACCACCGCAGTATACCCAGCGGCCCGCAGGAGCCTTGCGGCGCTGGCGGTGCAGCAGCGCGAATAGCACTCCTCTCCGGCGCATGCGACAACGAGCCAGCGTCTGCGGTCCGGAAACCGAATCGATGCCAGGCGCTGGAACCCTGGGAAGAGGCGAGGAGGGCCTTCGGCGTGGGGCTCGGCCACATCATCGCCCGCACGGGCACCCCCGGATGACAGCACCACTGGTAGATGTACTATCCGTTCCCTGCACCCCAAAACCTCGACCCAGACCCGCATGGTGAAATCGCTGCGGTTCAACACTTCCAGCTGGAGGAAGCAGTCCTCCCTCTTCTCCTCGTCCTCGGTCCCCCGTAAGCCGCGTGTGCTGGCGGCCTGAGCGGCAGCCGGGCCTACCAGCGCGGCGCGGGTCACCTCAAGCCCCGGAACGCACTGCACCTCGAGAGGCACGGTCAGAACCCGCTCATACTCCGGGAGCTCCGATGCCCCCTCGCCGCCCATGGGCTCCGCATCGCCCGGGACAGTGGCGCTGCGACGCCTGGGCTTGGCTTGCGCCGCCCCGCCCTCGTCGAGCTGACGCTCCCCTGCGCTCGCCGCCGAGGCAAGCTTACCTGGGGGTAAGGGGGTGCGCCCCATATACCCCACGGAGAGCTCGTAGCGCATTAGCCCTGGCGGAGCCGTCATCCAAACGTCCACCGTGAGCGTGCATCGCCCACCCACAGGCAATGGCAGCGCGCCCGCCAGCCCTTGCCCCCGAAGCACAACCGAGGCCAAATCCCCAACCGCGGAGACACCCCCCAGCTCGCCTCCAGTACCCCCCTTCTTCTTCTTCGGCTTGACAGGGGTGAGAGTGACAAACGCCCGCGCTACGGGAGTGGCACCGGTATTGGAGAGGCACACCGGGACCGACGCGCGCTGGCCCTCGAGCATGACTCGCGCCGCGCGCCGCACCGGGGGCGCCTCGACTTGCACTAGCAGCGGCATGCATCCCACGACAGGCACCACTGCCCCTGCGGTGCCCCCGTCCCCGCTCGCCATGCAGGCCCCTGCAGAGCCAGGCCAAGCCCCAGGTTCCAGAGGGGGGTGCTGCCAGGTCTGCTCCCACGAGGCCCCCATGCAGGTGACATGGCATCCCCGCAGCTTGATCGTGCCCGGGATCAACGGCCGCCCGGAGAGCACCACCACTGAGGGCGCCGAGGTTGGGTCATGCGGGGGAAGGAGAAGCTCCACCGGTCGGGTTTCGAAGTCCGCCCCTTCCGTACTCAAAACGAGTGCCTCCACGTGGAGCGGCTCGCACGTCGGGTTGGTCAGCTCCACCTCAACCTGTGCCAGCTCACCGGCCACCCACAGCGTCGCCGCCCCCCCTGCGCCTGCCTTCGGGGCCTGTCGGTCGTTGATCGGGCTGTAGATGAAGGGGTTGTGTACCTTGCCTCGCCCCTGCGCGCTACCCGTCCCTGCGGCGTGCACCTTGCGCACCTGCAGCGCGGCGGGGGGTGGGCACATGGCCCGCAGCCGCAGGCCCTGCACGAGACCCTCGGTAAAACGGGCACCTGGCCCGAGCTGGTGCGCCGCAGCTCGCGCGAGAGCCAGAAGGCTGGCGCGTGCCTCCTCTGATAGAAATGGCGAGTGCTCCCGGAGGAGTTGCGCCGCCAGTGCCCACATCTCATGCGGCTTTGCTGCCGCGGCCGCCACCAGCGCTGTCTCCACCAGCACTGCTCGATGCAGCCGCCGCCATTGTGAAATGCTCGGCACCCTGGCGATCTGGGTCTCCCTGCCCCCATCCAT
>LGRX02012822.1:0-23462 GCA_001247695.2 Cymbomonas tetramitiformis
TCTGCTGCTGGGGCTGCTGCTGCTTCTGGTTTTGCTTCTGCTGCTGGGGCTGCTCCTGCTTCTGCATTTGCTTCTGCTTCTTCTGCTGGCTCTGGCAGGGCTGCTGCTGGCGCCAACGCCGTCAGGATGCGGTAGTTTTCCTCATCAAAGTCGACGGTCTCTTCCGCCGGTTGCTTGGGGGCTTGGAACTTTTTAATGACGTGCACCAGATGCTTTTGAGAATGCGGCAAGTACTGATTTACTCGCACCAATGTGAGCACCGCCTTCATCAGCAAGTTCTCTGAGTAGTTCCAGAGAACCAACCGGTCGTTGTCCTCGTCCGAATTCTCGAGTCCAGCGGCCTGCTGGACCCCGTCCTCGTTCAGCTTGTACATCACCTCAAAACCGTTCTTAGTTGCGAAGGTCGTGTACTTCTTCTCTGGGTCCTCTGCGGGAAGCTGTGCGCAGGGGATCTCAATTTCGTCCTCCACCTCGTCCTCATCCTCGTCCTCATCCTCGTCCTCATCCTCCCCTTTGCCCTCCTTCTTCGCCTCCTCCTTCTTCTCCGCCGCGTCCCCCTTGTTGAAAATATCAAACAATCCTGGTTTTGTGCCTCGTTTCTCCGCCTCCTCCATCTTTTCCACGAACTGGGTTTGCGTCACCGATTTCAGAAATTGCCACGACGCCAGGTTGCGGTAACACGCCGCGTCGGCCGGCGTGTAGTGTTCAAAACAGTTCTCAATGATATCGGGAGTGAGCAACACCTCCGACCCCGTTCCGGACAGTTGACTTTTGTTCCCCGAAATGGGGAAAATCGTTTCCAGCTGCTCGTCCGTCAACAAGCGTTTAAGGATCTTGGCGCAGTGTCGGACCTCTTGTGTGCCGCTGTTGTCAAGGTCTTCCACCGATTGCGCTTTGAAGCCTTCACCAAAGAGTTTTTCGTCAGACATGATTACGTAGGAGTATGGTAAGTGAGAAGAAAGAAGATAAAAAGTTGTGTCCACAGAAAAGTATACTTGCGATAGTGAAAATCAACTCTTAAAGATAGCATATCGCACTACTCACGCCACTAGTCCGTACTAGTCGCGCGACTAGTGCGAAATCAGATCGCACTAGTGATATGACTAGTGCGATCTGACTACATGTGACGATTGAAAGGCAATCAAACGCTCGAACGCCTGGAACGTCGCGCCGGTCATTAGTTTTGAAACTTTGAAGCTTAAACATTTGAGAAGGCGCCAAGTCGCTAAAGCGGGAAGGAAGGAAATATGTTATGCTCGTCGTGCTCTGAAGGCGAATCTGAGCTTAGCGCTTCGTCTAATTCTTCTGGTTCAGAAGATTATTACTATGAAACGGTGGAAGACTTTATATGCAAGACGAAAACCATCCACCCAAGAAAGGCGAAGCGTTCCGAACCGGAAGCAGAATCCAAAACGTCGGGATATGGGCCCAACAATACTGCGGAAAGCGTGACAAAGATCGGGCATCTGATGGACCCCGCCAACGAATGCAGGTGTGGGAGGCGCTGTCTGTCCCAATTCGAGTATCGTCCCGTGCAGGCGTACTTACGTGAGAAGTCTACGCTAAACGGTCGCCAATTCAAGGAGAACATCGTCGCGGAGCTCACTCGTGCGCGTAGGTTCAAGCCCGGTTCGCAGAAGCTTGAAATAGAGATGTTCGACTCGCTGACGTTCCTGGGCAAGAAAGTCTGCAAGGATGCGTTTCGACGACTGCACTTTATTCCCGAAAGCACATGGTTCAAGTGGCACGCGCACGTGTGTGGGGGCGGCATGCTGGAGAGCACAAGGAAGAGGAATTTGACGCTGTACAACGACCCGACGAACCTGAACTGGACTTATTTCTTGGAGTACGCTGCTCACGAGCTGTTGCCGTTGGCGGAGCCACACCCTCAAAACGGCAAACTCCAAATGAATCCGATCCGACCAGCCGATTGTTATGCCGCATACAAGCTTATGCGTCGCGGCGTTTATCAGGTTAAAATCACGCAGTTTCGCAAGTATCTGCGCGAGTACCTCCGCGCGAAGCATATTACCATGCGCAAGCGGAAGGATTGTGCAGGTAAGTGCACGACATGCGAAATCTTGACGAAGCAGCGCCGTGCTGTTAAGGACTTGGAGGACCTGGAGGACTGGAAGACGCTTAACGACGCGCACCGGAGTGATTATCGAAATGAGAGAGCTCGGTACAATAACACCCGTGCTGATAGTGCCAACCAGTTCGGCATCAGTGACTCGTATTGTTTCGACGGGGCGGCAAACAACAACACCGTTTGTCCGCACTTCCCCGTGAAGGTCAAGGCGATGAGCGACAAAGCTGGAAGTTTCTTCCACCTTCATCTGCAAGCAGTCGTGATGCACGGCACGGTGTTGTGCATGTGTTTACTTATGCCATGGGTTCCTGGCAAAGACGTGAACATGTGCCTCTCGACGCTCAATATTCTGCTACGGTATGTGGTGGAGAACACGGAGCGGCACTTTCGGCAAACATGCCACGTGCAAATGGACGGAGGGGCGGAAAACTGGAACCGGCATGTTTTCGCCTTCTTCTGCATCCTGGTTCACCACGGGCTGTACAAAGAGATCTACCTACACCGTCTGCCCGTAGGCCACTCCCACAACGACGTCGATGGCTTTTTCGGGTTGCTGAAGATGCTGTTGTGGGGTAAGACCGCGGATAAACTTGGCCACTGGTTTATATCTTTGGAACAATGGATTGCCTTTCTATTTGCCTGGACGATAACAACCATCAACAAGCACACGTACGTCGTCGGCTGCAACTTGGACTTCAAATCGTGGATCGACCCGCACTTGAACGAAGAGTTTGGTGGCCACGGCTGGACGAGACCGCAAGGTGCATACTTGGTGCTTTTACGTCGCTCCGGACAAGCTCGTCCGAGCGAAGTACAAGTTTGGTGACAGGTTCAAGGAATGGCTACCAAGTGGCGTGGACGAGGACCCGAACCTTGGGCTGATTATTTGTACCAGTTATCCCGACGTCGACTCCGCCCCGGGCTATATGGACAACCCGGAATGGAAGCGCAAGGGGAAGGGAAACAAGGTATTGGACATGGAGCAAACAACGCGGAGCTGTCTATTGGGACTCCGAGCCGCAACGCCAGATCTGGTGAGCCAACAACGACACGAGGAATTGAAAGCAACCTCCCCCTTGCCTTTGAAGGTGGAGGCCGTGCGAGAGCGACATCCCGAGCGATTACCTCCGAAGTGGGACCTTTCACTGCTGCTGACACGTGCGCATACCCGCGCATCTACAGTCAAATGCGATGGGATCTTGAAGACGCGGTATGCTAAGGCGGAGCAGTTCAATGTATGTTTCGACGGCGTGACGCATAAGAAACAAGTGGTGGAGAAAGAAGTCCTGAAAAATATTGGCATCAACGAGGTTGTGGCTTTTATGCGCGAGGCCAAGTATTGTACTGAGCTGATTTCCAGAAGGTAAGACGACCGTTTACCAGCCTAGTGCGATCTCATTTATACCTTATTTATATTTATTTTGTCATTGTTGTCCTTCAAGTGTCTAAGCAAAGTCAGGTAGGTTTCTTGTTCTAGCTCCAGATCTTCCTACAACAAGGGCATTTTGCAATATCCGTGCAACTTGCCAAGTAGGCCTGGAAACACGGGTGATGATACAGCAAGTTTTTGCAGTCACATCCTAACCCTGAAACCCACGTTTCCGCAGGGAAAACTATTTCTAAGCAGACGACGCACTTGTTTCCTTCCTCTCTTTCCGAGTTGGTGGTGGTGGCGGCTTGCTCCTGTGTTGCGGGAGTCCTTTGATTCCCGGTAGAAGAAGTCGTCGCTTCGTCTTCAGGTGTCGCTGTTGTGGAGCTTTGCAACCAAGGAAAAACATGCCGCAAGATTGTAACCTCGTCGTCCGAGTCCGTTGTTCCTGGTGTGTTCGGAACGACGGTAGAAGAGGTCGTTCCTTGTTCTTGATTTTCGCTAAGAAAACCCTCACTCATCCAGGGAAAAACTTCCCTCAGGATTCTAGTCTCGTCGTCGTGAGAGTCCGTCATTGCGGTGTAAGAGTATGCGAAGATAATACGAAGTGTATAGAGAAGTTTCAAACTAGGGTTCGCTTACGCAGGTACGAGGATAAACACTTACACCGAGTGTTATCTGAGCGGAATGCTGAACTGCGGGGTCTTACGACCAAGACCAAGAAGTTGGAACGCCTGATCCAGCTTTTGAAGGCAGAAGATGCTGGTGAAGAAGCTCCCGCAGTTCGTGCAGAGGCAGAAAAAGCTGGTGAAGAAGCTCCCGCAGTTCGTGCAGAGGCAGGTGTGCGTGAAGCAAATGGAAAGAGGAGTCGGAGAGGAGGAGATCCACCTGCTGCTCGCAAGAGGTTTTCAGGCGCACAAAGGCAAAACAGGGCGCGCAGAACTTCACCCGCCTCCGAAGGCGACAGCGATGATACCGATATGGAGATGGATCTTGCCACTCGCAGTCGGAGTCGGCAGGTTGCAGCGCGCAAGAAGAAGCCTGGAAAGCAGCCAAAACAGCAGAAACAGCCCAGCAGCAGTGAGGGCACGGATGATGGCGACGATGAGCTCTCCTCCGGTGTTGACGAGAGTCTATATGACCGTGGGATGCGTTTGGCATCGCAGAAGGAACACTTGGCAGCCGACTACCGGTTCGAGGACATGACTGTGGGCAGCTATGCCGTGACCGTTGCAGGCGGGGAAGCCGGCGACAAGTGTTGGTTCAACGTTATGCTCCCGGACGGCGGTAAGTCACTCCCACTCCATTTCGTGGAGGTGGTGGGGCAGCATGCCTCACGGAAGGAGATAACCTGGCAGTTCTGGCTGCCAGCACAGTCACGGAGAACGTTCGAGACGGTAGAACAACTCTGTGAGGCTGGAGCTTTCGTACGGGGTGCCCGCACCCTTCGCATGAAGTCTACATTTCACGTGAACGAGGTGTTGACATGCTGGGATGAGACCGCAAAATCTGGTGTTCAAGGCGGAATTCCAGGTTGTGAGGAGAAAGCTGAGCTTTTAAAAGCACTGCTGGAGAACTCTGAAGAGTAAATAAGTGCAGTCAAGAGTTCGTATGTGCATGCATGTACACATGTGGTTGTGCTTACACCCTAAATTGGTGTTACCACTTAGGGTTTCCCCCGCTAGAGGGCCATTTGCTCCAGAAATCTGCACGGAGATGCAAGTGCTTGATAGTTTATTTGTTCAATTATGTTTTATGGCAAACTACATTATAACATAGCACGTGACGGGTCCATTAGCAAGAACCTTTACATATGTTACCCGCCCTTTGTGAATACGCGTGTGATGAAACATAGGGTTTGAGGGGGGGTTTTGGCAAAATTGTGCTGAAATCGATGAAAATATCAAACATACGATAAATAGGTACATATTTTTCCCTTTTTACTTCCATTTTATAACCTTTAATCTCGATCTAATACCATATGTGGATTTTTGGAACACTCCTCAATATGCCTAAGACTCACGCGTAAGAATTCTGAAAACCCCGCCTCATACGATGAGAAAAACTTCCAAAATTATAACCACCCTATTTTTTGGGCATGATATGTTTAAAATAATGTAAAAAACATCAAAACAATGACCTTCAAAAAATCTTCCAATTTAGAGCGCATCTTCCAATTAAGAGCGATCGTCGTTCTCCGGCTTCCCGCCCGCAAGCATGCAGAGGGCGTCGAACTCCACGGGGTCGCTGTTGTCGATGGCGTGTTGGAATTTCGCGGCCAACACGGAGTTTTCGGCCTCTTCGGCGAAGGCGAAGGCCGAGAGTCCGGTCCTGCCCCCGTTCGGGCAGTCCCGGTGCCAGTGCCTCGCCTTCCCCTTAGCACATACCTGATTTTGGCAGTACGGGATTGTCGCACCGCTTTCGCGGTGGAAGGCCACCTTCCGCGAGACGGACTGAGACCAATTTCCCCCTTTGGGGAGGGGCGAGGCTGCGAAACGGGTCTTGACCCGGCGGTCCGGTTTGTCCGCGCGAGGGGTAAATCCCCGCGGAGACGGTTCGGACTCGGCGGTGACGAGGAAGGTGGCCAATTGCCTCTTCAAGTCGAGCACCATTGTCCGCAAGTCCGCGATCTCGCTCGCCGCACCCGACCCATCAACGTTCTTCTCCATGAAATGCGTGCCGTGGGAGTACCGGTGTGCCGATGCGGTGGCGGTGCCCGCCCGCACGTGCTCGCCGTAGCACTCCCGCACCCACTGCTGAATGGTGAGTAGGTCGTGGGCGGCCCGCTGGTCGTGAAGGAGCAAACGGGACACCACCGGTTGGTAGAAGGTGGCGTCGAGGGCTTTGATGAAAAGGGACTTCACGTCCTCGTCCTGGAGCGTTGACCTCGTCCTCGCTGCCTTGAGCGCGGCGTTGAAGTCCTCAATGGGTCCATGAGGGTCCACGCCCGCAACGATGCGGACGGCAAACATGTCCGCTTGCCCCTGGAAGGGGTCCCCGACCGGGATCATCCGACGGGCGAACTCGAGTAGGACACGCTTACCGTCTGCTGGGAAGCTGGCGCTGGACGAGTCCAACCAGTCCGCCGCGGGCGACGAGGGGTCGATCAGCAGCTCGATCGTGGAGAACAACAAATTGTTGGCCTCCACGCGGACGGCCAAAGTAGCGTCGTCCAGCGTGAAGAGCGGGAGGAAACCGGTGTCCTCGGTGACGAATGCTGCCTGCAGGGCAGAGACCATCCTCGTGAAGATGGCCGCCGCGTGGGGCTCCGCACCGGAAAATCTCCCCTCTTTGCCGTCGAACAACTTGCGCTGGACGTGCTTTGCCACTTTCATGTCGAAGTGTTCCCGCTGTAAGGTGCGTACCGATGCCAAAAATGTAGCACCCGCCGAATTAGCGGCCGGCTGTGCCGCTGTCGGGGTCGCGGGCGTGTTGGCATGTCTGGCAGCAACGGAGTCAAAGATTGTGCTTAATGTGCGGCGGCGATGCGCCATGCTAGCCGTTGATCTAGTAGAAGCAACCATGATGAAGAAGACTACAGGGGTGGAGTGAGGCAAGAAGACGTGGAAAAAATGCGGTAGTCTTGGGCGGCCAAGAAATGTGGTGGGTCGCCGATACGGCTGCCGTGAGAGAACAGAAATTCCGAGAAGTCGTGTGGTAGATGGCGGCCGATACGAAACGGTGTGGTGACCAACCAGGATGCGTAAACCAATCCAACGTTAAATCCCGCAGAAAAGGTGCCCTCAAAGGCCTACATCCAGCCGTAAATCAACCCACAAAATTCAGGCCATACCCGCGACTGCCGGCACTCCCACGCGCGGAGCGCCTCACTCCATCCCAAGCGTCCGGCTTTAGCCAATCATCCTCGCGGTGTCGCAGTGGCTAAATAAAACGTAAGTGGGGCCAAACCTGTCAGATATATAGTCGGGTGTATATATCGGATAATGGGGAATAAACCCTGAGTTAAGGGTTTCGATATCAGAACGGTAAAAGAGTCTCAGATTGATAAAAGAGGTACACATAAATACTAACGGGTGTTTCCCGTCTACTGGTGACGGTCACCCAGCCTACTATAGGAAGTGACAGGTGACAGTCTTTACTGTCGGTGTGTCACATCCAGCATTACAGTCAGAATGCTTTCACTTTCGGTGTTTGCATAAGTCAGAATAAACATAAGATAGTCTCGGCTTTATGCCGGAAACCCTAAACCTGTGACACCCGTACTGTACGGAGTACTAGTACAGATAACAGGAAGTGACACACGGTGTGTCACATCCAGCAATATTCAACCTTTCAAACTTTGCGGCTGCTATTGAACTGTAGCAACGCGCAACAAGTATTTAGTGGGTATGAGTGCAGTCTCTGGTGTCCAGAAGCATCTGCTTGAGCACAATGCTCCTCATATACCTCAATGTCCTCACGCTTCATAAGCGTTACCACTATCGGGTTGTGAACCCGAGAACATTGGGTGAACTAACAGTATCGGCTGGTCGAATTAGCCTGTTGATACCCGCATGGTGTTCAATTCATGCTTGAAGCGAAGACGCGTCCTCTCAGAACAGTTTGTTCTTCAAGAACGTGTCTTGCTTCATCATCGAGATGCTGTACTCAACCTCTCGATGACAAATGTCACTCATGGTGAGTGGATGACAGATATCATGACTGTACATGTCATAGTCGACCGTACTGACGATATTCGACGACTGTATGTCATTATAACATATGACATGACATGACATGACATGACATGGTATGACATGTATGACACGTATGACATGTATGACACATATGTCATCGGTCATATCCCTGACATCGAACGTACCGACTACCGCAAGTCTCGTCGAACTTCACCGACTACCGCTACTGCATCACCGATTTTACCCTTACCGATTACCGACACCGAGAGTCTCGTCGAACTACACCGACTACCGCCCCGACATAATTACCGAGATGTCGCTTTACCACTCCGGCATCAACGACCGAAATGCCGCTTTACCGCAACCTTTTTGACTTTCTGGCCAGCAGCGCTTCTCTTGCAGCAAAGCTGGCTTACCGCACGACTATTTTGACCTCACCGGCGTTTTCCTCGCAAAAATCCACCCCAATTTGACTTTTTCATCGCTTGATTTAGTTAATTTTGCGAAAAGTTATCGCTTCGCATACAACCCTTTTACCTCACAGATTTTGCAGCCGCAGCAGCATGTCTACTTTGCGCCAGCGTGCGCGCATGGGCGCGCTGGGATCTGCGCTTCAACTACTTCGACAACGACAATTTACCCCTGGTTACAACCTGGTGGTGTCCGGTGGTGCTTATGCCCCAGACACCAAGCCTCTCTTCGACAATTTCACCATCGACGAGTACGAGAGCTCTGTCCGAGACGACTTCGACTCTCCGCATTTTTCACCGCTCACATCTGCGTCTTGTGCGCCCCCTAGTCGCCATCTAGTCGGGCGGTTGGGGGTGCCGCCGCACTCCCCCCACCTTGCCCTAACGCTGGTTTTACCTTGAGGCTGGAGAATTGCGCGCTATCTCGCCGCATTTTTCACACTCGCCCCCCTTGCATGGGCACACTTGCTCTGGTGGTGCCCGGCCGTTTTTGGCTTTGGCATCGCACAGGCATTGGTTGAACACTGACTTTTTGGCACTCGACACCGCTCACCATCAGGAATGACGCCGCCACCGTTTGAAGCCTGCTTGGAATTTAGTAGCCTACCCCGCGGGAGTAGAGATCCCCGCGGCACATGCATGGGCGTAAGCCCCTAGAGCGCAACACAAGATTAGCGCAGGCGGATGCCACACTAGCTGGGCTGAAAAAGGCCCCTTGAATCTTGTGGTGTGTTTAGTTAGGTTTGCTCTGGTTGTGTATCGAGATCCTGCGTGTGGCACCTCATACCTTCGGGATGAGGTGGTGTCACGGGGAGACTGACTCCCCCCCCCTGTATGGTGGGGTTGAGCAGCCTCTCTTGCTTCACCCCTCGCCCCGAGGTGCCATGTAGGCAGTCACCATTTCACAATCCACCGATAATAAAACAACCCAGTTATTTTATTATCTCATCTTAGTCACCTGAAAGTCCGTGCTTCCTGCTGTGCTCCGACTGTAGTGTATATAGATTGCTTATATCTATACCCACCCGGCCGACCGCGATATCACGTCTTTCTTCAAGTTTTCCCGTTGCGCCACTGGAGAATTGTGTCATATGTCGCCCTGTCATCCCACTTCGGCTGGAGTACCCACAATTTCGGAATAGAAATTCAATTTCGAATTTGTCGATCGAGAGGTCCGGAACTTCGGATCGATTTTCGATCGATCGGGCTATGGCTACGAGTCTACTGCGATATTCATATTGGATATTCATATACCTCTCGTCTGCTCCTTACGATTTGGAACCGTTCGCTATGTTTCATCTCCGTTCGCTATACGTGTTATGAATTTAGATATGAGTCATTTTGGTCGATGACAGTGCAACTGCATTCGCGTACATTTGCCGCGACGCCACCCACGCGTTATGTCATGGCATGTTGGGAAGCAAAAAGCGAAGCACTGTCGCGCACATGATCCTGCGGTCAGATGGCCTAGTGGAGATCTCTTTTTGAGATCGACAACGCCTAGACCTCTGCTCGTTATGTTCTAGAACCAAAGCAAAAACCGAATCCCAACGGGTGACACGAACAAATGTCCGATCTGACGATCACCAAACGATAACGATGACACCGCCAGGTCCGCCTCTGTTTTTATTCTTTCACTGCACTGTTTGTATTCTAATTCTTTATATAGATACAAATAAAATACAAACGAATGATGAGATGATCGAACGATCAGATTTCAGATGGCCTACAGACCTTGCGGAGATCTCAAAATTGAGATCGACAGCTCCTAGTATTTAACACAATTGATTTAATTCGAGCCTTTGGCGACTACTGTAGAGCCCTAAATTTCAGGGGCCCCTCACAGGTACTAAAATACTCGGGTATTTTTGCCAGGTACAGGTACTAGGTACTACCTTTTACCTGTACCTGTACCTGATTGGATGTACCTGTACCTTACCTGTGCCCGATTTTCAGAAATGAAAGTACCTTGTACCTTACCTGAGGGTCAGGATTTTGCCAGGTATTACCTTTGAAATTGAGGTACTTTTAAGGTACATTATGACACAGTGTTAACGATGACAAATTGGATCGATGATCGGCACATCCGATTTATGGCACGTTCCCGAGTGAGTGTTAACGTGTAACATCGTGGTATAGAGTAATTCGTACCTTGCGTGACTGATGAGAAGTGAGATTCTCTGGCTGGTGGGGGATATATATATATATAGTCAGATATATATCTATCACAGAACGTGCAGTCAGTGAACACTCGCTTTCGGAATACTAAGATGATAACATAAAATACTTTAGGGGTTTTATGCATCTGTGTTCCGAGCTACCGAGACGCATGCTACGTGTGACACGGCTCTCCGAAGGAGGACAGCAGGAGACAGGCCCCCCCACTTTATAGTGGGGGGGTAAATCGGTCTACCCGTGAGTGACACCGAACTTGGAACTAGGAAATGTGACAAATTTTTTGGAGTGAAAATTTTCACGACGTTGATTTTTTTTTTTTTTAATTTCAAATCGATGACATATCGTTAACATTGTGTCATAAGTATCTGGAAAGTACCGGAAATTCAAAGGTAGTACCTTGTACCTTACCTGCGCAACGCCCCCTAGTACTTGTACCTTACCTGTGCCTACTTGTTCCCGACCCCAAATTACCTGTACCTGTACCTGATCCCAAACTTCCAAGGGCCCAAAATACCTGAAGGTAAAGGTATTGCCTGTGAAGGGCCCTGCTACATTTTGGCTTGAAGTATTTGAACCTGACTAAACTTCCTTCAATTTCGGCGAAAATCGCCCATAATTTTTAAGAATTTCGCCTAGTTTGGATCAGATGGCCAAACTTTCTTCCCAATTGGTCTTCAATCCCCCAAAATTTCGCCCTGCGGGGCGAAATCGGTGAATATGACTAAAATATATTTTGAAACTTCGGGCGCCTAAAGTGAAAATAATTCAGGCCCCGACTAATAATTATAATATCGCAGACTCGGTAATAACGATATGCGGTACATGTACAGTACGTATGCCCTATCCTGATCCTCATCGGACGGGAGATCGCTTCAGTTTCAGAGCTCAGAGCTGTGAGCTCTCGACAGGAAGCCCGACGCGAGCCCGTGACAGACAGAGACACGAGACAGACAGTCGAGTGCCAACACGAACAGTCGAGTGGAACAGTTGAAAAATCGAACGACACAAGAACTCGAGGACGCTTTTCCCACGCCAGACGGTCCACTCGCACTCGACTGCCTGGTGTGTGCTGAAAGCTCGGTCTTTCCGTTATTCTTTCCACTTATTTTTGTGCAAGTCACGTATACCTTTTTTATTTAAGTACTCTAGTGGAAATGTCAAGCAAGGTGTATATCGGAAATTTGGAAGAAAGGGTCAACGAACGAGACCTGGAAGATGGTACGCAAAGTTGATCTAAGGAAATGTTCTCCCTTCCACCAAAGTATGAACATTACTAACAGAGCATCTGTGCGTGCAGCCTTTTCAAAATACGGGAATCTCCGTAGCGTGTGGGTGGCACGGAAGCCTCCAGGTTTGCACTGAACAAACAAACGTGAAGCCCTTTCTTCTGTGTTTCGTGGGGTTACACTAAGGGTCACAGGAACAAGCGCGCCGGTTACAATTTCCGAACGTAGGTCTTGAAGCCTGATTTTTCGTTCAGCACACTTAACGTCACATATTAGCAACTTACTGCGGTCGTGTTTCCACCGTTCCGCTTCTTCATCATAGCGACAGCGAAATAAACTACTTCCACTTGAAAGTGCACGGCTAAACCAAAGCTACCCCGTTGCGTTTCTTGCAGGCTTTGCGTTCATAGAATTCGAGGATCCTCGCGATGCAGACGACGCCTGCCGGGAACTTGACGGTGTACATCCACCCTCCTCTTTACTTAAAGCTACAGAGAAGCCTGTTCCATATTAAACAGTTAGGAAGACCACAGAGGCCTTCTTCGATACCTCAGTGGCACAGATTATTTTTGTGGCTCTGCGCTCGACACAGATCTCTAAACAGGGGGGTCTACCTTGAGCCGTAATGTCGTCTGCACAACCCTTTTCTTCAGATCCTGCACACAGTGAAGGGAAGTGCCTGCGGCTGTTCGTGATGCACTTCAAACTTCGTCAACTGCGCCAGCAGCAGTCTTTGACTGCATTCGTGCCTTCACGCCCCTTTGGAGTCGCTTCAATCGCAATCCTGAGGACGCGAGGCGACTGCGGCACACGCCTCCGCCACTTCATACTCTCCACTTCATATTCAAGCCGCTAAGTGCAAGTCCAGCGTATGAACTGCAGTGGAGCAGCAACACCACGTTAGGCACACAGCAGATTCATCGTTGCTGGAGCTTGCGCCCGCCTGCACACCTTCACTCGGGTGATGCGCAGTCCTTTCACGCTTAATTTTGGTACATCTTTGTGTGCGATATCTCGTGATCGTGATCAATAGTATCCTGAGAACTTGCAATTGTCCTCTTGCTGCTTTATGCTCTCCACTGCCGCAACCGCTGGTCTTATGAGTGCGCCACGATCTGTGAAACTTGATTCCTTTAATCAAAGGATTTTAGTTATCAACCTTTGAATATGTGTAAACCGTGCAAAACTCTCACTGTAAACTTCTGTGAATAGGACGACACGGTTGGCGTGTGGAGTTGTCCCGAGGCGGTGGCAAAGGCGGTAAAGGTGGTGGCAAAGGCGGTGGCAAAGGTACGTTGCCACCAGCTATTTAAGTTGAATACTTGGAAGTTGTGCGTTCGATCTCCTAGAGGTGCCCGTCCTTTCGCTTCGTGCCCTTTCTCATCTCGATAGTGGACTTTTGACTTAGAAAACAAAGTTTTCCGTAAACTCCTTCACCTTCTCCCCCGAAAAATAATCACGTTTTCTATGCGGTTTGTAGGCGGAGGCGAGCTGCCCTGTTATGAATGTGGAGAAGTAGGTCACTTTGCCCGTGAGTGCCGTTCACGTGGCGGTGTAGGTGGCCGTGGTGGTGGTGGATACGGAGGAGGTGATCGTGACGGCGGGTACGGTGGAGGCCGTGATGGGCCCGGTGGTTACGGGGGTGGTGGATATGGTGGCCGCGATGGAGGATATGACGGTGGTTATGGCGGCCGCAGGTTTTTCTCTCTTCGGATCTCGCGTCTCCTTTTTTGTTTGTTCAACTCCTTCGATCTTGCTCACTATTCCAAAGATGCAGTTTTTTACGTTCTCATTTTTGCGAACGCAGATCCCCAAGTCCAAGACGCCGCCGCTCTCCAAGCTATGACAAATACAATCGTGATCGCTCGCCACCTCGACGCAGTCGATCCCCTCGTAGATAAGGAAATTTCATAAGAAAGACAGTTAAACTGCCGTTGGGCTGAATGGTTTTTGCTCATAGCTCCGAAAGTGATATACTAATCTTCGATGATAAGGCAACTGTTCTGCAATTAGGTAGGTATCGTGCTAAGCTCAATCAAGTGTGTGGTCGATGTAGTTTTATGTGTTGAACACACTGTAGAAGAGAATGTTGGTAATCGAAGTCCACAGTAGGACGCCTATTCTCTGACCGCTCCAACCTTTACGATGCCCGGCACAAGATACTTTTTTAAACTTCGCGGACAGTCGTAAGGATCTGCTTTCTACATATTTTCTGTTAGTTTGCTACATGAAATTTATTGTCTTGCAAGAATATACAAGAGAGTACTGTGGCAACTTGCTTTCAGCCTGGGCCTCGAAATCAAGTCCCCGCCCCCCCTGGAGGCAGCACCATATTTCACCCTTTCGGAATGTGATATAAATCCCCTAACTCGCATGTTCTCTGTAGGCTCTTTAGGGATGCCCTGAAAAGTACGTTTGGTGCCATAAAGCTATTAGGAACAGAGGATTGTGTTATCGAATGCACTTATTATCATAGGAGCACCTCTGCGGCTAGACATGGTTTATAATGGACTGGGTTACTGTCCACCCATTAGTTAGTATGTTCCATACATACTGCAGACATGTTGCAGATTATGTTACATAGATTGAATACATATTGCAGATGCATTAAAGATAATATTTCAATGTAATGAATATACACTGTAGACATACCACAGATGAATTGAAAAGTATAGTTCAATGTGTTGTCGTATGCACATTGGCATTACACTGCAGGTGTGTTGCAAATTCAAGAAAACTACCGTGTCTACTTTATTGATTTTAAAATTAAATAATTATTTCGCCCCAAAACGACCTTTGTAAAAAAATAACAAACAATTAATTGATTTGCTCGATTCCCGGTGGTGAAAAAAAAAACAAAGTCGATTAATTAATTAATTAATCGACAGTCCCGCCGCTAAAAGAACAAACAACAAGGCCGTAATTGATTCGAATGTCGCCGAATGCTGCCAACAACAAACAACAATGACAAACTGGCAAAATAATTCCCGACCCGTCAAAATCGCTCTCACTGCACACCACCACACGCCGGCGGACTCGGGACTGTATCAATATCATAATTTAATGGGGGACTCGGCGGTGTGTATCTTGTGTAAATGCAGCCCTGTCACTTGTAAATGTGGGAAGACGACCCTGGGTGACATGGCCAAGATGCGCCGTTCGTTAGACAAGCGTCAACCGGCGTCACTCATGAGCTTCGGTGTGAAGCGCGGTGTCCCTCCCAATGCAGTGAACAACGACCCTGTTGTAACTCGTCCCGATCCCAAGGTCTCCGTTGAGGACAGACTTTTACTTTTCTTGGAGAAAGTTTTGCGCCACCTCAACAAGAAGCGCGCTGGCCGCCCTAGAAAGTTGGCATTCGTTGATAGCCGCAATCTCCTTTTGGTCGAATGCAATGTGGATTTGGGCGAGCGTCTCGCAGCTTCACGCGACTATGACAACGATCCCCGAAGGTGGGTCAATGACTTTGAAAGTGGTGGTGTGCCAGGGGGCACGACGCCTTAAGCACTTGGGGAGTATAGAGACTCCGTACCGTAGAGTGCTGGCCCGACTCGATATCGATCCGCGATCCGAGAGTTCGAGTATGCTCATGAGACATGTGTGAGATAGAAATGCACATATAGGAGGAACGGGGGAAGAGCTCGGCCTGCTGTTAAAAACTAAGAAAAATGTCTTCGGACGTGCACCTAAATCTGGCCCTGACCCAGTGATATAATATAAAAAGAAATATGTACCTTTACATAGCTCTCCCAAAAAGACATATGAAATAACATACAGAGTGGCCCTGACTCACGAGTGTGTAGCATAGTGCCCCAGGCACAGTTGGTATCCCAGGCGTAGAGATCTGTGTTCCTTGCGCAGGTTTCGGTAGATGTGGGCCTGTCGGGTTGTGGGGTATCGCTTCCGCGTTAATTCTGAGATTGGCTCGCGCCCTGCTTGCCCCTTTATTGACGAGGTGGACTACTTAGACTTACCGTACTTGGGTGGTTGGCGTCGCGATACGGCCTTGCGTAGTTCCCTCATTTTCTTTTGGCCTCCTGCGTTTTAGATGTAAGATGTAAGATGTCCTTGCTGTTTTTGCGTTTTTTCGCTCGTGTTTCGTATTTTGTTTTTGACTTGAACGTCAGCCGTTGGCAAACGTTAGCCCGTTACTACGGGCGCCTTGCAGGAGGCCTTGTGAGATGGGATGTTTTCGCGCTCCCTTACGTCAGGTCGCGCTGTCGCTTAAGATGCGTGTAGATGTTGCGTTTGCTAAGTTGCCCTAAGTGTTTTCCCTTCTTCCTTCTCCGTTTTATCAGTTGTCGTGTTGGAACTCACTCGTTTCGCTTGTAGTGCGTATTTGCAGTTGTATGTTTGCGTATCGTGTTGCGGAGGATGTTCAGTCGGTAAGATCTGTTTGTGCGGTTTCCTTTTTTTCTTGATGTTTGCTTTTAGATGTTGTTGTGTGCGTTTGTTGTGTAGTGACTGGTTTTGTTTTATACTTTTGTGCGTTTGCGTTGTTTTTTTTTGGTTTAGAATAGGATGATGTTTGGAGTAGGATGATGGAACAACAAACGTTTTTGAGTGCCTCTCCGGACGCCGCCGGCCAGTAAACGGCGTTCGCCAATTTTGGTGTCCCGCCGGTTGTGGTCTACACTTGCTCGTTCGAGGCACTATGAGGAAGCCACGCCGGCTAACCCGGGGGCTCCACTGCTTGAAGACACTGGCCTTAGGGAGCACCCGGTGTCGCCCTGCCGTGCGTAGGGCTCCGTTTTGGTAGGATTTTGAGGATTGGTCGCAGGAGCTTCCGTCTTTGGGGGGGAGCCCATGAGGCAGTTCTAGGACACGAGAGGTGGCCGGCGGCGGGACTATTGGGACTATGTGACATGGTGGGGGGGGCTTATACCAGCATGCACGTTGCATACATGCGCGCTAAGTGGACGTCTGAGTCCCCTAGCGGCTGCCCTGAGCCCTCCGCCGAAGCGTGGCCCATGACGCGGTTCCGAGACGCAGACGTGCACCGCGACCCGGGAGGATTGGGATCCGGCTCCAATACACCTTCGCCAGTGTCGTGTGCACTGCAGCTGCGCAGTTCATTGCGTCTACCCGTACGCGCGCGCCGCAGCGGCACCAGTGCACCCGGCGCCGCAAAAGCGCGAGCCCTCCACGTCGGCTCCCCTTGAGCCCTCCGCAGCGGATCTTCCACGTCTGCACAAGCGCACTGAGCACCGCAGTCGCCCCCGTGGACCCCGAGCCCCCGCGCCGCAACGGCACCAGTGCAGCTGCGCCCGTGCGCCGGGCGCTGAAGCTGCGTGAGCCCTCCGTAGCGGGGCACCCGAGCCCCAGGCAGCGGCTCTCCCGCAGCAGGTGCGCATGCGCAACGAGCGCCGCAGCTGCACCGGAGCGCCAAGCGCGGCAGCTACGTCCATGCATTGAGCACCAGCAGCATCAGGGGCCAAGCGCCGCAGCAGTGCGAGCCCTCCACAGCGGCTCCCCTCGAGCCCCCGCTGTCGCTTCGCTGAGCCCTCCACAGATGGGCACCCGAGCCCTCGGCAGCGGTTGTCCTCGATCAGCGCGAGCGCACCGAGCGCCGCAGCTACGCCTGTGCGCAGGGTGCTGCAGCAGCGCACCGCCGCCGAGAGCGCGCCGCCGCGCGTGGGACGCCACCGCGGGCGAGAGAGGCAGCTGCTCGTACGCAGAGAGCTGCCACTGGGGGGGGGTGATGCGCCGCTGCACCCACACACGCCGAGCGACACGGGGCGTGTTGGAGGGAGCAGCGAGGAGCGCGCGCATGGCGCCCGGGTGTTCCGAGCCCACTTGTGGGGGAGGTACCGTTGACCCGGGAGCACCGCGCCGCACACACCCGCCCCACCGACGGGCGCAGAGCGCGGCGCACACCCACGGGGGTGTCGCCGAGGCCAGAGGGGCCAGCGCTTTGGGTGTCCGCACCCTGCGATGACCACCCACTTCTCGATGAAAATGACATTATCATATGTCATTTTTGGATATATATACATTTCATAAAAATCAGGGTTTAGTGATATTTATGCGCGAAATAGGGATACATAAAGGTAACAAGCTAGAAAAGTGCAGTATGCGTACAATGAAAACACCGAAATATGCATACATGTATCATTCTTTATTCAAATGTTTACGAGCAGAGTACTTTTCACCCTATACCGTCGAGACATGACTGATACTATCAGTCAGGGCGGTCGACAAATCCTGCCAATTTATTCAGCATTCTCTTCGGTCTCATCTTCATCTAACTCTTCTTCCTCAGAATCGACAGTGGCTGCTTCCTTCCCCTTCCTCGTCGGTTCACTCTTCTTTTTTGGCTTCGTCTCGGCATCCTGATCGGGCTCGGCGTCGAAATTGGTCAGCCGTTGCTGCGCAGAGCTGACCATGTACGGGTCGTGGTCGAAGCCGATCGCGTTCAAACCACACCTCATGGCGGCCATGGACGTCGAGCCGACGCCGCAGCAAGCGTCGAGAATCCAGTTGAGTGGATGGCCGTCGTCATCCACCTTGCCCGGATTGTCACCGAGCATGTGGCACTGGATCAGCTCCATCAACAGTGCTAGGGGTTTCTGATGGTTATTCACGACTTTGCCGTTGCGTTTGTACATCTGGTGCACAACCGGGAAGCCGCGCAAAAGTGACGCGCGGCTTAAAAGTTCACCTTCCCCCATATCAAAGTTGAACATCCACTCCGACTTTTTAGAAGACTCCCCCGCGGCATCGCTCTTTACACGGTACCCCAGGACCCCACATTCAACGTCATTGTAGCGTACGGACTTGTTGGGGTTCATGTGCACGTTCTGCTTGTGCCAGAAGAACCGCTCCGCGCGGCCGGAGCAGTAATTGTCAATCACCTCCAGGAAATCGGTTTGTTGGACGAAACCGCAAAAGATAGCGACTGTCCATGCCGGGGCGGTGGTCTTGGCGTTGAAAGACTCCAGGAACGGTTGCACCTCCTCCTTGGTCATCGCGTCGGGAGTCTTCTCCTTGTCAAGGGCGTAATTGCAGTCGATGACCGCCCCCGTGAAGGGCAGTCTCGCGATGTCCTTCAAATCGTCCACCCTGCCCTTGACGATCTTCCAACGAGGGAACATCGTCACGTTCTTAAGATGTGTGGGCTCGTCGTCCTCCAGGCCCGCCTCTCCAGCAACCTTAGGCTCCGGCCCGTCGGTCCGCGCCTCCCGATAGAGTTTGATGTCGGCTTTCACCTCGATCTGTTGCAAGCCTAGGATGTGAGCCGCGCTTGGCGCCTGCGCTTCTTTGAGATTTGCCCGCGCGTTCTCGACGTAATTGAAGATCGCTAGCGGAACTTCCCCAGACCCCCCGGCGCGCTCCCCCCTTCGCGGACTGTAAGCAGCCGATCAACGACTCGATTTTCTCTTGGGAGCTCCAGTAGGGGGTGAACTCCTCCTTGAATTCGTCCCAGGTTTGCAATCCCGCCGCGGACACCAAGTGCTTCTGCACCATGCGTTCCTTCTTGAACTGGCTTATCATATCGCCCCCTCTTTTAGTGAGGTCTCCTTGTCAATAATCAGGCGCAGATACGTGTCCACCTTATCGAACTCCGCATCCCCCGCCAAGCCGCTCAAGTTAATCCAGAACGTCATACCCATGGATTTGGCATTGTGGAGAAACTGAGCTTCTTCCACCAAAATGCCTGCCCCTCTAGACGAGCCCGCTCCGTCCCCGCCTCCTCGTTGCACCTCCTCTTCCAGCTGTAAGTAAAAAAAAACATTTTTAGCATGTCTCAAAATATAGAAAAGGATGCTTTGGGAGGGAAAACACTGTTTGAAGCAGAAGCAAAAAATAATTTACCTGTCGGTTGGAGGTGGCCTTTTCCCCCAGCTTTCTTGGAGGGTCCGCTACCGGGCGAAGATGAGGCCTTGCGCTTTTTGGTTTTCGAAGCCAAAGGGTTTTTCATGCCCTTCAGGTCAAACCTTCTGTAAGCCTCAATGATGCTAACGCAGAGGTCCCACGTCTGCGGCCGGAAATTGGCAACGGTCCAGTGCATGAAGTATCAATGTGTTGATAAAGCTGCCGAACACGGAATGCTTGGACATCGCTACTTGCTTCACATGCGTCTCCATCGACGGGAGAAGGTGAGGCATTACGGGGTACCAACTTGTGACCCGATCGATGTGAGCGTCGATGTCCTCGTCCAGCACCGTCACCGTCAGCTCTACCTCAGGGTCTCCCTCAGGCTTTTCCTCCTGCTCAAACATCTCCCGCTTCTCGATGTACTGGAATCCCTTGGGATATTTCACGGGATCCGGGATTGCAAATCCATGCTCTGATTCGTATGTCGCCATTTTTTCCACCAGCCCTCCGGCCTGGTACCCCCCAGGTTGATAAGGGATACCCTCTTCGGCGTCCTCGGGGACGCTGGCTTCGAACTCGGAGATCAACGCTTCTCGGTAGACGGTGTACACGACCCCATGCTTTTCGAAAAGGGTCGAACGGAGCCCTTGCATGAACTGAGTGTTGTATTTGCCTTTCTGCTTCTGATCGATCAAGTTCTGCATCTCGCCTAAGAACCGAATCATGTCAGGCGTGAGACCGATGTAGATCTTGCTCTCGAAGAACTGGAAGGCTATCTCCAACGGGATTTCCTCGTGACACTCGTCGGTGGCTTGATAACAGTGCTGGTGCCCAAAAACCTTGCCTCTGTATTCTCCCTTCAGAGCTTTTTTCAGGGAGAATTCGGCACGGGTTTTGACATCGTCGATCGCAACGAGACCCGCATTGAAAGGTGCCCACGGGTTCTCCTTCCTGCCGGACTTGATCTCGTTCACCCAGCCCCTCTCTTGATCCCGGCAGGCCTCGCACCCCTTCGCGTGGTACAGGCATTCGATGGGGAGACGGACCACACTCCCTTGCTCCGCCGCCTCGTCGGTCGACATCGGATTCGGCCACCGGTGCTCCATCTCGATTTTCTTGCACAGCTCAGCTTTCTCCGCATAATCTAACTCTATTGAATGCTCCACTTTCAGCTTAGCGTGCCACCCATGTGCGGCCTCCTCGGCTGCCTTCCTTGCCTCAGATGGGGTGGCCACTTGAGACATATCCACATTAGCGCCTGCTCCAGTAAACGCTCTGGAGCCACCAGGTCCTTGAAGGGCGCGTTCGGCAGCACGCTGCACATCCGTTCTCCTGGCAGCCTGGGACAAGACGAAACTGTTCATTAGCTAATGAACGCCTTCCGCTCCGGTTCAGGCTCAAGGCGCGCGTTTCGAGGCGGAAAGGCGTTCATTAGCTAATGAACGCCTTCCGTCCCCGGTCAGGGCTCAAGGCGCGCGTTTCGAGGCGGAAACTGTTCATTAGCTAATGAACGCCTTCCGCCCCGGTCAGGCTCAAGGCGCGCGTTTCGAGGCGGAAGGCGTTCATTAGCTAATGAACGCTTTCCGCCCCGGTCAGGCTCAGGGCGCGCGTTTCGAGGCGGAAGGCGTTCATTAGCTAATGAACACTTTCGCCCCGGTCCAGGCGCAGGGCGCGCGTTTCGAGGCCGAAAGCGTTCATTAGCTAATGAACGCTTTCCGCCCCGGTCCAGGCGCAGGGCGCGCGTTTCGAGGCCGAAAGCGTTCATTAGCTAATGAACGCTTTCCGCCCCGGTCCAGGCGCAGGGCGCGCGTTTCGAGGCCGAAAGCGTCCATTAGCTAATGAACGCTTTCCGCCCCTGTCCAGGCGCAGGGCGCGCGTTTCGAGGCCGAAAGCGTTCATTAGCTAATGAACGCTTTCCGCCCCGGTCCAGGCGCAGGGCATGAAAGGGACGTACCGAAGCCTCTACAACAGGTATCTCGCCAGCAAGTCCGAGGTCATCGATCACTGCCGCTGGCCTCCTGCTTTGCCAGAAAGGAGCTGTAATCGACGCTTTCCACGCCTGGTTTACATAGCTCGCTAGATAGAATTCTTTGCTTTTATTTTCTTCTGCTGCTCTAGTTTTCAAACTTTGAAAAGCCAAAAGCCGATTTGTGTGCTTTGGAAGGCTTAAGGTTTCCTCAAAGTTTGCGCTGTCTAATTCGATCACAGTAAGCTTTCTGTTTCTGTAAGCGACGAAATACAGAATTGGAGTCTCGTTCTCAATGATACTGTACGCTACGCGTTTCTCAGGAAGGAGGCTACCCCCGAGTACAGTCGAAGAGGTAAACTTAGGAAAACTGAAAATTATTTCTTCATTCTGCTCGGCAGGGTCATCAGAGTGAATCACTATTTGCAAACTGTCTGAAGGATCGTCGGCTTCAAGGGTTCTAACAATGCTCCACTTGTTACCAAGATAGAGCTGGAAAATATGTTGAGCCCTCAGTGCTTGAAATGTTTCGGCTGTCGCCATTGCGAAATGAGAGAAATTGGCTGTCAACTGTAAAAGGGGTGTGTGTGAAAGAACTTTGAAAAAGTGATGTAACTTTAGCAGAATATTAAAAGTCATTTCTGGCGGCTAAAAATGACATGTCAAATATCGATGTCAATTTTAATCAAAAATGACATTCGCTGTCGCTTTCTGATTCGGTCTGTTCAGATCAAGGATATGATTTTAAGATATCTTGGTGTCATTTGCGCTGAAATCGAGGATCGATCGATTCAGTAAGATAGAAATTCCTTGGTTGACTCGCAAGTCTATATCATTTTTAGAACGTAAAAAACGGCTTCATAAGCTAATGACGGCTAATTTTGACGAAAATATGTTTTCTATTCCTTTCGATGAAGGTTGCGAGATTATCTGCAAACCGTGCCCGGGAATAGTTATTGAAGATTCTATGGAAATAGGGGCTGACTTTTTCAATCATGAGCCAATTCCAAGCACAGCCCCGAGCGCAAATACGCAATTGGTCCTTTGGAACGCGCCTTTGACGTGTAGATCGGAAGTTAGCTCTAATTCTTCACGCGTTTCCGGGTCACGCGCTTTGCGCGAAATTGACTTACAAGAGATAAAAAGCAGACTTGATACAGAATTTTCAGAAACAAGTTTGGACTTGAGGAATGAAGACCCTCTTGTTTGTTTAAATGGTGAAGTAAACAAGCAGATTGTCGTGCGCAAACCGTACGAATCCGACATACGCAAAAAACAATATACAGGCGTAATTAGTATTAAGCAGCGACGTTTGCAGGCTGACAGTATATCAATGGCAGAAACCATTAAGTGCAATTGCAAGTCGCACTGCTGTCTATCTTTCTCATCCGCAGATATTCAGTCTTTTCGCGAAAATATTTTCAGCATGTCGCAAAAAGATAGAAAGGAATACTTCGTGAAGGACTTGCTAAAAAACAGCTTTCGATCTGAGGACAAGTTCGACTTCAAATACTTTTTGGGCAAGAAGCAGGTATGTTTATTTTTGAACTCGTTCATTAGCTAATGAACGGCCTCTGGCCAAAGCGCGACTCACACAGAGACACTTTGGCTTCGGGAACCGTTCATTAGCTAATGAACGGCCTCTGGCCAAAGCGCGACTCACACAGAGACACTTTGGCTGCGGGAACCGTTCATTAGCTAATGAACGG
>LGRX02012823.1:0-32178 GCA_001247695.2 Cymbomonas tetramitiformis
TATACATATGTTGTGCTGTGTTATGATATACCTATGCAAATGCCTTGCTGCGCTCTGTTGGGGTGTTGATATGCATATGCAAATGTTGTGATGTGTTGTGAGGTGTTATGCACGTGCTATGCATATATGCTCTGTTGTTATGCAAACGTAAAAGCTGTGGTGTGGTGTGTTATGGTGTAATGGCATACAGTGTTGGACCATACTGCTGGGGCATACAGCGCTAGGGCATACAGTTGGAGCATGCAGTTGGGGCATACATATAGCGGTGAAGCATACGGCGATGGGGCATACAGTTGGGCATATAGCGGTGGGGCATACAACACTGGGCCATACATGATGTGATGTACAATCATATATGCGAATGCCTTGCTGCGCTCTGCTGTGGTATTGGTATGCAGATGCAATTGTTGTGATGTGTCGTGCGGTGCTGTGCACGTGCACGTGCTATGCATATATGCTCTGTTGTGCATATGCATATGTTGTCCTAAAACCTATCATTTGTTTCCCTGCGCAATGCTATGCGAGCATCCTGCCAAGTCTCGGGCGCACACCCGACTGCGCAATGCACAGTCGGGTGTGTGCTCGAGACGGGGTTGTCAGGAGTTCAACCTGAGCTCAGCGGGGGTATCCCGCTTAGACTGCAGCCCCTCACATAGCTATAACCTTGAACAACGTGCGCTGCACCTAAGGGTCTGGCACAGCCGATGCGAGTGCGGGACAGTTATCTGAAGAAGAAAAAATCTAGTTCGAAAACAAAACAACCGCAGCAGCCTGTGTAGAATGCCCTGCGGCACAGACGCCCCGTTAGCGAGACCGTTGGGTTTGATCCCAAGCGGGAACCAGGTTCCACGGACTACGGCCTCTAAATGTCTACGGCAGCGGGATAGTGGCCACGTTTTATGATAATCTCAGATGCACCCCATGCGCTGAGTTCGTTGGTTCCTCAGCGCGAATGCATGAACGGCGGCGGACCTGCGGGCGTACACAACCGCCAAAGCGCCTTGCTTCACTGTGGGGAATGAGCGCACAGCAAACCTAGTGCATAAGAGGAATGAAACTATTCTCATAAAACCAGCATGGTGTCATCTCGCGTTGACAGAAATGGCAAGCGCAGCGGCAACTCACACCGAGGAAGCAGATCACGCGCCTGCAGTCCGCGGCTCTTGCAGAGCGAGCGACGGAATGTCGAGGGGTTGCGGTTATAGCCGTTTTCGCGAGCACTTTCTAATAATATCATAAAATATTACGCCAGTTCGGACTTTTTGGCGTGCCCTCTGCGTGTTTGCACGACCTAACGTCAGACTGATCATTGCCCGTGAACTGTTCATCTGATGATCTGAAAGGCGTGAGCATTTCGCGGGAAGAATCGAATCTTGGGAGCGAACGTTTGGAGATTGGACTTCGCCAGAAATCGCCGGCGAAACGAACGTGACGACGCTCGCGTCACGCCTCCATGAGGTCAGGTCGCGATTTCAGGTCACAATGACGCGATCTGGTCATGACATCCTTCCCACCTGGTGTTGGATAGGCTTTATCTCTTGTTCTTCCATCGAGGACGAATCACAAAGGGAGGCAGCAGACCTGCAGCATGCGAAGAAAATAAACAGCAAGAAAGTCACTATGCAAAATCACCACTGAAGGAGATGACTCCCATCTTAGGGTGGTATATTGGTTGTTTTCATATGACACATGGAAAATATGAATAATTCTTAGAGAATTTTGGGATAAACATCCTGGATTGGTTGTGCTTGATTGCTTTATGCCCAAAAATGACCGAAGAGATTGCTTGCCATCTTTCAGCCATATAGCGTGGAGGCTGCTTAACAACGGTTGGTCCATAAGCTAAATAGCTATGTTAGCTATGTCGGAGGCTGAATAGCCATGATTGCACAGACTTTGTCTTTCATGATGAATAGACCTCTGAGAAATGGTGTCTGAAAAATCAATACTTTTGACAACAACTCAACCTTTTGGTATGATAAAGAGCTGATGATCTTTGTTGCACTACAATTGTTTAATGTGCAATAATGAAATGCCTCGTGATATATAATCTCACAGAATAGGCATTGCTCAATGGCGATATGACCAGATATGTAATGATCAATGAAGACAAGATGGTTGGTATGGATCATTCAGTAGGCATAATTACCTCAAAGAGATGCCAATACACGGATACATATCAAGACATAAGGGCAATAGGCTTATTGTATAGCCTTCAAGGCAGCTAACATTTATGCTGCATTTAGTTAGCTCAGTGGCTTTGACCTTTCTAGGTGTTGTACTAAGGCCGTAGCCTGCATATTGCATTGAGTACTCTTTACACCTTTGATGATACAATCAGATGATATGTATGAAATATCAAGAATGGTTGCCCTTTTCAATGATCATCGGTGGCAGAGGCCATAGTGTTTGCACCGTGTCAATATATTCTTGTTTGGATAAATGTTAGACTGGATGTATACAATGTCTAGGTCTTCAAAATCAAGCTCATATGTATGTCATGGCTGATGACCTTAGAAATGTTTGATACATATATGTGTCAACTTCATAGAGTTCTGCATGGTTTGACTTGACTATATATAGTCAGGCTTACCAAAACAAAAACAATGATGCAACTTATATTTGTTTTATTATTTATCTTTATTATTTATTTGGTTTTTAGTTGTATTTCTAGCTTATCATCTTCCCCCCTCAAGGAAGTGTATTGCTAGGCGGTTGTCAAGCGCCGTTCAAATACAACAGAGGTCCAACCTCTATGTGATGACGTGGAAGCTTTCTATGAAGCTGGATAGCAGTTCTCGGGTTGCAGCCCATTGCACCGAAGGTGCATTGCAGTTATTGGGATGCAGCCCGAATCCACGTCATCAGCGTGGGTCATATAGTGCCCAAGCATGTGCTGTATATATACAACACTACCCTCCAGCGGCGAAGTGGTTTGCTATTACCATCATCGTATGCTGTGGGATATCAATATATAATCAGAGAGCATGGTAATATGTGTACCATGTTTGTCAATATCGGAGAGACTGTGTCTTCTTTAAAATCCTCGTGACTATATATAATGTTGCTATACTGATGTCAACACCTTCTGTCTGAGTGATTTATTGATTTCAGATGTGATGTCGTGGCATAAAATATGTCCACGTCATTGGCACGAGTCATGTTGTGTCCATGCATACACGATCTTAGCGCAGGTCACAATACAGTGCCCGAGCATACGCGATTTTAGCGTAGGTCACATTGTGCCTCTATTTATTACATCTGAGAATATCTGTTACTCATCTTTGTGAGTGTAGACAGCATTGTGCTGATTGCAATGCTTTCTCTGGTGACTTATATATCACAGATTATACCAAATGTGGTGATCAGTCCAGTGCAATATTTTGTCACCGGAATGTACAAGGATTGTGAATGATTGCAATCCAGCCGGAGGAATAATCTCAACAGCTTATTCTGTACTAATGAATTCATCGGAGTTATACTCATTTCGACGATTCAAAAACCCATGTCATTGTAGTGATGACAGCTCATATGAATATATAGGATTTTTATCAGAATGCTTTTATGTGATGTCAACATATTATGAACAATTCACTTGCATGTCAGGACAAAGGAGTTACGCTTGGAAGGTCTTGAATGGTGGTCACCAACAATTATCAGCTGTTATTCGGGTGCCAATTTCTGCCTTCAGCACTGGGACTACATCAACCAGTATTACAGCGATGCACTTGTCCTTCCCACTCTTATGTACGGCTATAATGCCAAAGTGTATCAGGTGGGATATATATATATATACATTATATAACTATCATCTTCTGATCCAGGATATGCGAGAACAGGTGTTCCGCTCGGGTAAAACAAACTGGCTAAGCTCCCATAAACAGTCCGGCCGAGTGCTTTTCTCATGCATCTCGGAAACCCGGATAATACGAAGTAATGACTGACAGTACAGTACTACTGTACTGTCATCCTAGCTACTAGCGGAGTCACGGTTCCGATCAGAGACGGGTCAGGCTAGGGGCTATCAGAGCCCATAATAATAACCCTGAACCTAAAGTCCAGCACACCACCCGGAGCTGTGACTGTAGCCAATAGGGCTAGGCAAGCGGAGCTAACTAAACAGATAACAAACAGCACTTTACTGGAAACAGATATACTTCTAGCTGGGTGCCCGGGGACTTGTCCCGGCACAACCCACCACTGCGGCTAAGGCTAATCACACCTCCAGGATCTGAATCACGCAGACTCTAGCCACTGTAAAGCTGGTCGGCAGAGCCGAGTTCAGCAGACGGATTCCATTCAAGAAAAGCATTCGAAGTTAATTGAGAAGAGAACTTGTAAGCACTGACACCACCAGACCCAAGTGGGTCAGGCGGATCCCAAAGTGGAGTGGCAAAACCATCAGATTGTAAAGCCGCTGAGGTCGATTGAGAAAAGAATTGTGTTACATCCCGCGGTGGCAATGACGAACCAGCGGTAACCACAGGCGGGCAAAGAGAATCCAGCACCGCATCACCGGGATGAACTGCACTGTAGCCGTAGGTGGCTCCGGGCTCAACCAGGCCCCTGACACCACCGCCGACCACGAGGGTCGGCATCGCCGTAGCACTGAAGAGAAATGTAGCCACCATGAAAAGGCTGAGTGTAAACTCACCGATGCCAAATGGCCTGGAGCCTCTGGGGACTCCGAACCGCCGAAATACCGCAGCCGCCGGCGGTGCACCCCCCTCAATTTCAGTCAGGCAGACACCAGGAGGGTAGTTGGAGCCCTCCCCATCATCATCGGAATCACACACCTCAACAGGCTCAGGGTCAATGTCAAGCCAGTCAGGGTGGATAGTGTTGAATGTTTTGAATGAATTGTCAGCAGAAGCCATCGGGCCGAGAGCCAGAGAGGCAGACGGCGGCACGAAGGCGGCACTGCTGACCTCATGCAAGTCAATCGGCTTACCATGCACGGGTGCAGAGGCCTTCGGCAGCAGCTGCTTGCTGGCGGTCGGCTCAGCGACACCACCAGCAAGCGGACCGCTGACCTCAGCAAATGCAACACGGCCAATGGAAAGATGCTCAGCAGGTGCAGACTCAGCAGAGGCAGCAGCATCCTTGAACTGCTGCAGAGCCGTAGGCTCTGGAGCAAAGGAATGCGCAGACAGTTCACAGATTTCAGGCTGCCCCACGAGAGCACACAAGTGCTCCATGGACCCCTCATCCCCAGCGTCATAGTACCGCTGAAAACGAAGGGCAAGCACGTCGGAGTCATGAGACTCGACGGCTTGGCAGTAGGATGCCGAAATGGACAATGGGTGAGTGTCCTTGTGAGGACACTCACTCAGCCAATGCTTTGACCCAACGGCGCGGCACTTCTCGTGCCTGCACGTTGGGACAAAGGTGCCAGACCGCTTGTCAAAAGCCACCTCTGAAGAGGCGGAATGAGCAAGCGGTTGCACTCCAGGTCGGTGGAAGCCGCGCGGAGTGTGTTTCCCATGAGGTGGCTTGGAGCCACCCTTCGCTTAAGGGAATCCACATCCCGCTGCAACTTGACCAATTGTGAACTGAGCCGCTCGATGGCCGAAGCCAGGCCAGTGTCAGTGGTGCAAGATGCTACGGACATGGGGCGCCCCGCAGTGCGCTTGCCCGAGAGCCGCCCGCAGCGGTACTGCTCGCGCACGCGCGCCTGCAGGGTGAGCAGACTCACAGCCGCACGCTGGTCGGCTCGAGCAAACGAGTCAACCAGCGTGGCGTAAGCCGGTCCAGACAGGGCAGAGAGGAATTGCCTTTTAACAGCGTCTTCGGGCAGCGTCTGCAGACGCTGCGCATCCCGAAGACAACTGTTAAAAAGACGAATGCCAGAGTCAGGGTCACTTTCATCCGAGATTCTTACGTCAAGCAGCTCAGTCAGAGACTCGAACGGAGTCGAATCATCAGCGAGCATACGCACCACCTCGAGGGTGGCACGTTTGCCGTCAGCAGGAACATCAGCCCCAGAAGCCTCCACCCAATTACGGGCAGGAGACCCTGGCGCAGTCAGCAGCAACAGCACAGAGTACAGGAGCTCATTTGCAGCGGTCATGACAGGGACATTAGCAGCAGAGAGCTCAAACAGGGGTGCAAGTGCCTGCGACTGCAGCGTGAAAAGCTGCTGAATTTCGGAGACCAGCTGCGAAAAAATGTCCAAGGCCGACGATTCACTGCCATGAAATTTTGCTGTTTTGTCTCCCAGAACTTTAGTCGCCGCTGTTTTCGCGCACTGAACGTCGAACGAATCTTTCCGTAATCGCTGTACGAGCGTCGCAGCCGCAGCTGACTCGTCAGCCGAAGCCAAATGCGGCGTTGTAGGGGTAGCCGAATTCAGTGCCCCAACATCATCGAAAATAGTCGCTAATTTACGCGCCCTAGCGCGTGTACGTGGTCTTGGCGGTGTGTCCATTTTTAAAATGACGGCGAGATGGGAACGCGGGCTAGCGGTGCGACAGTAGCGGACAATTCCGCAGCGGCCAATTCCTGCAGGAGTCTCAGCAAGCAATAATATAATCAAGCAGGTCATGAGCCGAGTGGCTAATCGTGGGAGCGACCCACAAAACGCGGAGTGTCCTGCCCGCTGATCAAACGGAACGTAAAACATAACCATACTCAGCGACGATACTCTGCCGAATAAATGCCGAAAAAACTGATCTCCACTTCAAAAGGAGGCCATACTGCGGAGAGAAAACCACTGTCTAAGGGGGCGCCCACCCCATCTCTGTGTCAAAACTTAGCCAATCATGGCAACAGCTTGGCGCTGTGCCATCAGAATTACTAGGGAAGTGGTGACGCGCATAACCTGCGAGAACAGGTGTTCCGCTCGGGTAAAACAAACTGGCTAAGCTCCCATAATCAGTCCGGCCGAGTGCTTTTATCATGCATCTCGGAAACCCGGATAATACGAAGTGATGACTGACAGTACAGTACTACTGTACTGTCATCCTAGCTACTAGCGGAGTCACGGTTCCGATCAGAGACGGGTCAGGCTAGGGGCTATCAGAGCCCATAATAATAACCCTGAACCTAAAGTCCAGCAGGATATGCAATTAAGCATGGTATCAGGTTATATGTTATGTATATAGTTCAGCATTCCAAACTTACTCGAGAATGTAAATGCTGAACAAGAGTCAACTTATAGTCATTGGAATATAGTTTCCCATCCGAATTTACACTTTATTAGTGATGGTGGATTTAACGTCGTACAGATTTCAACGTTACTTGTGGATGCAGTGATTTTATCAAAAGCAATCCATCAGAAATCACCAGATCGGAATATAAAATGGATATGTGTGTAATCCTATCCACCTTCTTCCCCCCTTGAGGAAGTGTGAACACATAGGCAGTCAGTTGCCTATATATTTCATAGCGTATAGCTTACAGTTTATAGCTTGCAGTCCTTGTAGGAGCAGCTCATACAGTTTTGGGGTTGTTGTCCAACAGTTCTAGGGTTGTTGCCCGATACATAATCATGTTTGTGTCAAAAACAGCATGATATGTTAATGCTAAATACGAAGTTTATCGAAATTATAGTGGTATTTAGGGCATATATAGTTACAGTGGCCCTTATACCCCATAATGTGATTAGGGTGTTACATGGTATCAGTAACCCTAATATAGGTAAAAAATAAGCAGTATAATGTTTTTGCAAAGATTTTTAAGCAAAACTGCATTTAATACCTACATGAATGTAAGGTGGTTTTCAGGAGGTACGTTACACCCCTGTTACACACATTTAATTTTTAGGGTGTTACAGGGCGTTACACATGCTGCATAAATCAGGGATTGTTATTTGATAGGTAAATATTCATTTTAACAAAAAAAATCAATCCGAAATTTTCAAAATGTGTTTTACGTACAGCATTTTGAGCGATTTATTGTTACAGCAATATGTATACCCCTACATATTCCACACCCAATATCTAGGGCGTTACACGAGATATGACATGTGTCATTATGATTTCCTGATACCTCAATAGGTATAAAATCATAATTCTAAATAAAATGGGCACACATTTTTCATTTTGAATACATGCGTGGAGCATTTTTACCCATTTTACAGCTTTTTCAGCTATCTAAAATATTGCCGCGGTGACATATCTCAGTGTATATGTGGAATGTAAAGTACAGAATCACTGGAAGGAACTTCACGTTTGCACATGACAAATTTCATAGCAAATAAGTGAGTTGTGCTGTATATCAACATTTATGGTTGACAGCATTCTGGGTTTTACTGATTCAAACCCATGCACAGCAAATGTACTTTTCTGATTATGTATAGATTTATCAACTTAAGTGGGAACATCCATTCAGGAACATCCACTTCAGTGATATTTGTCAACCTATGATTTGTTCTGAGCATAGGTCTGTGCTCTTAAGATTTATCAAAGTGATATATCTTATTTAGAACAAATCTGGACTTTGCTGGATATAATCACAGCAACTTGACACAGCACATTTATATGTATGTGTTGTCCTTAACACTATTGTCAGATATCATGTAAATACTGATCTGTGTGTTGCATGCAATTGATCTGATCAAGTCTGATTCAACTGTCAATATGCAACGTAGTTGTTGTAGTTGCTCCAGCGATGATATGTGGGATGAGACGAGTGGACTGCACCCAACAGTTACCAGCTGTTTTATGGGTGCAGTATTTTGCCTTCGGGTCTGGAGATAACTCCATCCAGCCCTACAGCATGTTGTCTTATCCTGTTCCCTTATGTATCGCCATCATTGACACTTTCCACGCACATGTGTTTGGAAAGTGGTATCCATATTACCATATACAATATAGTTGATCTATTCACTCTGAGTCAGTGAATCTCAACATGTATAATGAATGCTAGTGTATGTGCAGTGTGTAGTACTGTAATATGACAGTCGTCAGTTGATGACTGTACATGTCGCCAGATGATAATGTCATATCATCAGACATCCCTGTCATCGAGAGTTCGTATGTCGAACTCGAAGATGGCAAAGCAAAGATACATCTTGAATACAAACAAGAACTATCTTGGCTTTCAGCATGCGCGGAACTCGCATGCGCAGCATGAATGAACTAGTCGTTATTACCATGCTGGTCGTTCAACCTACGTCTCGGGTTCACAACCCAATGGCGGTACCATCTAAGATGATGGGAGACGTATGGTACAAAAGTGAGGAAGCGTTGTGCTTCAGCAGATCTTCTTACAGAGACTGCACTCACAAACCCGCTCATCCGTACACTTGCATTGCTGTCCAACTTTGCAGTGTTTATTTGTATACTGATAATATATTCACGGCGCCTGTTTATCTCGCCGTAACAGATGGTATTCTAAAAGAAACTCGTCCAGGCGCGATACTCGAGAACTCAAGTGGGTGCAGCGATAGACGTAGCATATTTCATATTGTTCGCAGGTTTGCAGGTGGGCGCATAATCGACAGCGCTCGCAGTAATATTGAATATCTGCAGCTCGAATAATATACGCTCGCATATCGACAGCGCAGAGATTGCGCGAGGAGATTTTTCGCAGCGCACACGCAGAAACAGCTGATCGCACATATACGCGATAAGGTGTGCACATGGCATACATCGGCGCAGCAATGAAACGTATTCGCATAAATGGTTTGCAAATGTATGCATGTTCGCAGATGCGATAAATCAGCGGCGAAATCGTTTTCGCGCGGAAAATCATCAGCGCAGTATAACGATTTTCATAATTGCACTAAATTGCTTTTTGTACGGCTTCATACATGTTGATGCGCGATGGTCACTAATTTGCAGATGGCAGCATGCGCGATGGTCGCATATTTTTACAGAAGTGAATCGCAGCATGCGCGCGCTTGTATGAATCACGTTCGAAAATTGTCCAGAATGATATATTACATAGTGGTCATCGACAGAATTTTGATTCGTATACATGTCAGCGCTCGTATCATGCGCTGATGAATGGCGACGACAATACATGCTTTTCATCAGCAGCACGCTCGCATTCGTATGCGACGTACATCAGCGATTTTTGCAAATAATTCCTTCGCACTGTTTACAATACCAGCGCGTACAATGATTTATGGCCTGTCAGCACGATATACGTTCTTCATGATTTCGTCACATGCGAAGAACGCTCGATTTTAGCGCGTACAATTTTTGATGTGTTTACATACAGTGAGAAGCACATATGTATACGCGTGTCGAAATCATGTTAGGGTTGGAAATCGGTGCGGGGATTTCACTGTACGAGCCGGGTCAAATCATATATATCGTCATGGGGCGAAAGTGCTCCACGACGGGATTTGAACCCGTGACGTTCGCTTCTCTAGTGCGACGCTCTAACCAACTGAGCTACGCGGAGGATGATGATCCTCTCGCGCATTTCAGTGGTACTCGTACAAATCGGACTGTTACAGATCGATGATCGACTATGCGTGTGACATCGACGACGACGTACCAACATCGCGACTGCGGGCGTCTGTCATCTTTCGATCCGTGACAGAATGCGTCGCTGAAGAGGGGATAGGGAGGTGGAAGGTGGAAAATGCGGTGAGGGAACGTGATCGAGTTTTCGGGTTGGGACCCAAAAGGGATAACAGTGAGGGATGCGACGATTGCAACCGCACCCCTAGACACCACCAGATGGTGAATAGGGGGCGCACAAGGCGAAGGCGAGGGATGGGGCGAGACGAAGGCGTGGGAGTCAAAATACTCACTGGCGAAGTTGGTGTATCTCTCAACGTCGATCTTGGTGTCTGGTGGTGCTTGTGCACCAGACACCACCAGACAGAAACCAGGGATGAATTGTTGATGTCGGAGTAATTGCAGCGCACACTGAACTGCGGCCATGCGCGCTTGCTGACGTGGTGAAGCCATTTCGTTGCAAGCTGCAGAAAATCTGTAGTCGAAGGGTAGGGTTGTAAGCGAAAAAACGCAACTTTCGCTATTTTTAACGGAATCGAACGATGAAAAAGGAAATTTGGGGTGAATTTCCGCGTGGAAGACGGTGGTGACGTCAAAAACGTCGTACGGTAACCCGATTTCCTGCCAGAAAGGGTGCTGCTGGCCAGAAAGTTGAATAATGGCGTTTGGGTTGTTGGCGATAACGTAACTTCCCGCAAAATTAACGGAATCGGACGATGTAGGGGTCAAATTAGGGTAAAATTCGACGAGGAAAACGGTGGTGACGTCAAAAACGTCGTGCGGTAAACCAGTTACTCGGCAGCAGAGGCGCTGCTGGCCAGAGTGTTGAAGGACGTTGGGGAGACATGCCTGGAACGAAGTAGGATGCCAGAATTACGGTAAAAGATGGAACGGATAAGAACGGATTTGAATGGCAAAGTAAACCACCAATCACAAACGGTAGGCGGAGTACTCGAACGGGCAAAGACGGTAACGGAGATGTCTTCACACCGCTGACGGATAAGAACGGTAAAAAAAAACGGATTTAGAATCGGCGATGAGGCCGAAGCGAGCTAAATGTAGTGAGCACCACTAGCGCGGTACGGGACCGATAACCTTATAGGAAGAATGATCTGGTAATATATTTGTAACGGGTAAATATATTAGCAGTAAAGCACAGAAAACACGCAGGGCCGGGTGCTCGGAACGGTGATAACATAAAACTGATAGAAGGATTACGGGAGTGAGCTTTCTAGCAGGTGAGTGTCATACGGTGACACACGACCAGTGACACACGCAGCAAGGGGTGATACTAGGAGAAGCAGGCCCCCATACAGTGGGGGGGGAATCGGCTTCCCCGTGAACATAGTTTTAGCAGAGACACAGCATTTCCCCCAAAATCTGAAATCCTTATCCTTTCGGATATATTGAAAACTGGTGCACAAATAGGTCTTTCGTAGACGAACGGTTTGATATATCATTTGTTGTGACAGCCGCAATATATCGAAAATGCCAACAATATTTGTAGCGTGAGATAGTTTTAGCGGAGACAGGGCATTTCCCCCAAAATCCGAAATACTTATCCTTTCGGATATATTGACAACTGGTGCACAAATAGGTCTTTCATAGACGAACGGTTTGATATACCATGTGTTATCACAGGCGCAATATATCGAAAATGTCAACAATATTTGTAACGTGGCATAGTTTTCGCAGAGACACGGCATTTCCCCCAAAATCCGAAATACTGTCAGGGTTATGACCGATGACATATGTGTCATACATGTCATACATGCCATACCATGTCATACCATGTCATGTCGTGTCATGTCATATATTATAATGACAGACGGTCGTCAGTACGGTCGACTATGACACGTACAGTCATACCATCTGTCATCCACTCACCTTGAGTGACACCTGTCATCGAGAGGCCAAGTATTCATGGCATCGAGATGGCAAAGCAAGATTAGTCTTGAAGAACCGAAGTGTTCTGAGAAGACGATGTCTTCGCTTCAAGCATGCACTGAACAAGCATGCGAGTATCACATGGCTTATTCGTTCAGCCGATACTAATTGTTCAACCAATGCCTCGGGTTCACAACCCAATTGTGGTAGTGATAAGGACGCTGCTGAAATCTGTATAGGCAGCCCTGACTGGGAGTCCCGGTCAGGCCCCTATGACAGATCCCTAGGACCAACACTGGACTGCTGACTGATCTGTAGGTTCGTACTGTGACACACGCTGTGTCACAGGTAGGCTAGACTCCGAGACCGTCCGAGACCGTTCCGGGTATATCTAGCTTAGGGTTTATTTATCTTACACAGTTTATCCACACGAGTACGGGACTTTCTGATATCTAGTGTACTTGGATATTCCGGTAGGTCGTGGCCCCATCCACGTTTTCTTTCCACTTGCTATCTTGGCCATGATTGGCTAAGCAGCCGCTTGGAGAGGTGGTGCGCACTTGCGCGTTTGGGTGCGACTAGGATTTGGGACAGGTAGCACTTCATTTTTGTCGCATGATCTATTATTTTTGTCGCACCATGCGACACAACAATTATATTCTGGAGCGACAAAAGTGAGTACGGGACTCATTATTGTCGCAGTGCGACAAACCGTGAGTAGGGGGCTCATTATTGTCGCAGCGACAAAAAGGAGACTGATATTTACGGACAGAATATTTACGGAAATTATACAGAAGATTATGGACTATAAACATAATATTACAGTTTACGGAAAAAACATATGCAAGCTAACTAACAATTGGTAGGAGAATGTGCTCACGTTAGCAAAGCATGCTCGATTGTCTAGTCTATATTCATTACATAACTATGCTTATACATCTTTACAATAAATGTGCAGTGCATACTATTTCGAATGTGAAGTCAGGTATGAACAAAACAAATCCTGTAGACGATTGACTTCTAAAATCTAAAAGATAAGCAGGTTGCTGGGCACCGCAACATGCATTTCGCCAGCGATAAAAGTAAAACTGAAATACCTGCACACAGCGAACGCTAAAACGTCAGAACGAAGTGATAAGATGTTGCAAACATCATGAAAACACGCAGGCATACAAACATTCGAAGACAATAAGCAAAATAGCTCAAACTACACTCTTCACAAATTACACACAGCAACATGCGTATCGCCAACGAGCATGAAATAGTTGAAATACCTGCACACGGTAAACGCAAACATGTCAGAAATAAGATGAACGACAAACCAACCGCAGACGCAACGAGAAACAGCACACACGCGAAACAGGCATTCAGGAATGCGAAACAGGCATTCAGGAATGCGGCGAAACAGGAAAAAGTGACCGGATATCCTGCAAAATTACAGAGAGCAAAGTCAGTGAGGGTGGTGGGACTCGAACCCACGCTGCACAATCTGTGCAGATATCGCCCTCGAAAAAAAAACACCATATGAGAAACACGCAGAACGAACACAAAACAGGCGCTTGAAAACAAATAGCAAATTCCTGAAGAATATCAGTCAGTGAGGGCTTGTAACAACAACAAATCCGTCGGGCAGCAGTACAGCCCGTCAGTCAGCCTCGCTACAAGAATGCCCTCTACGAAGACAATCAAGGGGCGCCAGCAACCGAATGTTGCTGGCGGCATCGGACATAGCGCAACAACGAACGTGACTTCTAAAACAAGGAAACGCTACTCAGCAAGGATGATGGGATTTAACCGGGAAATAGTTAGTATGCGCGATACATGCAGCAGAACAAAAATGCGGGACACAGCAGGCAACGGTGTCAGGTGCGCCGCAAAATGAAAGCTTATAGAATTAACGTGTGAGTGAATATTTGATATATGAAATCAGCCAGCCGCGGCCCGCGTGGGTCCATGTCTGGATGAAGATAGCGGATGAAAATTCAGAATGAAAGTTGATGACAGTGTTTCGGGTCAACTGTGACACTGTAATGTTCGTCGCAAACCCATGCCATGTCAGCATGTCTGCCAGGTGAATTTTTTTGTCGTGTCGCAAACCCATGCCATGTCAGCATGTTGCGAAAGTCTGGAACCTGTCGCATCGCATTTGTCGCGAGGGAGCCACACTTAAGGGCTTTTTGTGGTGCAGTTTTTTAATTTACCAATATATAAATCGAAACTGATCGCGTCGCTGATTGGCTTATCCATCGTCTGCAAACCATCTCGTTTTTGTCGTGTGATCCCTTTCCCTTGTCGTCCCATATTCATGGTGCCTATCTCAGGCGCTCGCACTTCTTATTGGCGGTTATGGGCGATCAGTCCAAAACATCTCATGTAAAACACCCTGAAATCTGTAGCACGTGCGCCTTCTATAATTATACAAAAAAACGTGCTCCTTGTACGTGCACAGTCAGCTTATGGTATTTCGCGTGTGACCCATATTCATGGAGTTTATCTAATCTCATGGCTCCTCTGATTGGCGATCAGTCGGAAATCTCTTTTATACGCCATCTGAAATCTGTCGCGCTGATAACTTCTGCATGAATATCCATAATTCGATACTACGCCCAGGAATATTCTATGCGTCTCTGATTGGCGGCAATGCTCCACCGATTTGTATAACTCTCCTGCTTGCCATCTTAAGGTGACCGGTGTGGACTGCAATATAATTATATATGGGCGGTTACTCCCGATCTGACAGGGAAATCACACTGTTTCCGTAAAAAAGGGCCCCAAAGGTGGACAGTTCTGGTAGTATCGTGTGCGTCGATGTCACTTTTTCCAGGAAAACCTGTTTCGCTCCTATAAGGGAAACGCAGGGCCTTGCAGCTTTTTTTTGAAAAAGCTGCGAACCGTCGGTGTATAATGTTGAGTATAATCGGATCTGTTTGCGACACGACAAAAAAAATACACCTCGCGACACAAAAAAGGCGCTTCCTTTGGGACATGGCTTTACGGTAGACGTCTTTTACGGCCGCGAGTCATGGGCACCGCGCGTTGCTATTGCTTGGTTTTGGCAATGTTCATTTACGTTATTCTACCTGCACTGATCCCGCTGGTTCACGTATTTTGGGCTGGTGCTCCGGACACCTTCGACCACACCGACATTTGCAAGTGCCCCACGCTCTTTTCGCCGCTCCGCACGTTCTGCCGTTACGTCTTCGTTCCATTTCCGCCACAACACCCAAACGTGCTGCCGCGCATCATCTTTTCTCTGGCTTTCAAAAGTATGGCAACATCTACTCGAGCTCGCAAACGCCTATTGAAGGACTCCGATTTGGACGCCTCAATACGGCTTTTGGATGCGGTTCGGGACACTCCGACCGCTAGCACCCCACCTGTGGTGCCCCCTGCTGCTTCCAGCAACTCCGACACCGCTGTGGCGTTGCGGAAGCACCTAGTCGACCAACATGCAACGGTTGACGCGGTGTACAAGGGGCGTTTACATCGGGCTTGGGCCAAGGGTATCCGCGAGGATATCCTTGGTTCCAAGAAACATCATTATCGTGGCACTGACGACGCGGACCGCCTCTCCGAGCTGGTGGTGCAGCTTCGTACCGAGTTTCAGTCCGCTGGGCTGGATTTGACTCCCTTTGACCTCGACGACCCCACCTCTCTGGTTGTCGAGAAGGTTAATGGGCTTCTCTACGACGTGTTGGCCCTCGTCGTGGAGCGCAACTCTGTGGCGGACACCTGGCTTCGCGGTACGGACTCCTCGGCTGACCGAGATGGACGTCGTGCCCTTGTCGACATCATCAAGGGGAGCGTGCCTGCCGCGCTACGTGAGAGCCACCAGCAGGAGCACGCGGCTCTACGTTATCCCGCAGGCGTTGACCCGCAGCCCATCTTGGCTCGTGAGCAACGTCTGGTGCGGGATAACCGTGCTCCTGACTGGCAGCCCACCGACGAGACCCGCAAGCTGTCGCTCTACAACCGCCTCGACCCGGTCTTCTACGCGGCGGTGAAGGTGCGGTACCGCTTGCGGGTGACCTCGGCGGCGGGGTCACTCTCCGCTCGCTTCAGGCCCTCGTCGTGGCTATCTTTCAGGCCTGGGCGCAGTCGGACGATGGGGTGACAGTGCGTGAGAAGCAGACGCTGGGGGCGGGCGGCAAGCCCTCCGCGCTTATCACGTCGTCTGAGTACGCCGTTCTCCTCGACGAGATCGCCGCCTTGAAGGCGCTCGTGCAAGGCAATCGTGCGGGCGCGGCCCAACGGCAGCAGCAGCAACAGCCGCGGAGTAAGCAACATCCGCGAGGCCATCGGGTGGGTGTGCACGCGGCACCGCCTGTGGGGTTCGACAGGGACAACATGAAGGCGAAACCCCTCTGCCACCGCTGCCGGAAAGCGGGCAAAGGTGACACCTATCACGCGTACCGCGACTGCCCTCTTGGTGGGCGCCAGCATTCGTCGGCCACGGCAGCGGCCTTCTGCATTCCTATTGAGGAGGAGGATGCGGAGGGCCTCCACACCTTGGCGCTTGTGCAGGTCTTCCAGGAGGCTGCGGATGATGGTCCGGAGGCCTTCGCCCGTGCGGCGTCGGCTTACGGTCCTCCCGCTGTGCTTTCCGCGGGCGGTGTTGGCGGCATCGACGTGTCGGCCTACGGCTTCAGCGTGCAGCCTGCGGCCGACGGCGCGGGCGACGAGGACATCTTGCGGCGGCTTGATGCCCTCACCACTGAGGTTCAGGCCGCCCAAGAAAAGGTACATTACACTCACGCGTCCTTTGTTCCTGGGAGTGCGGTTGAGGAGCATGCATCGGCTCTGGTGTGTGGCCCTGCCGCTGCGGCGGGGATCACACCGGAGGGGCAGGTTCCGGCAGGTGGTGCGGCGGCATCGGCGTCCGCCGTGCCGGCCCCTGCTATGCCTGTTTCGGAGGTAAAGGATGTACAGCCCGCGCCAACTCAATCGGCGCGGGTAACCACCACGGAGGCGACATGCGGTGAGTTCGGAGGCTTCGTGCAGACGGTAAATCACGCCGCCGTCCACCCGTCTGACCCGACGGGCTATGACACGGACGACTACGAGGATTTCGCCGACGGTACTTTCGCGGTGAAGCCACGGGCTCCGGCCAGTACTGTCGGGTGCGGTGTGCCGCCTTTCGGATTTGGCACGCCGGCAATCGGCGCTCTCGCGGTGCTCTCTCTCTTCTGCATTTCTTTTGCAGGTGTAGCTGTTTCGGCTTCCACGGCTTCTGCTGTGTCGGCATGTGCACCGGCTACGGAGTAGATGCCTTCGCCTGGTGGTAATCTCGATTGGGAAACTCCGTCATTTTACTCTACGAATGATTTTGTTGATTCTGTGATCCCGGCTCAAGGTTTCTCGTTGGCTGACAATGTGCCACTGCTTGAGCCGCCTGAGCCCCCTGACATCTTTCAGGACCTTGCTCGGGCAGATTTGATTTTCGACATGGCCTTCTTTTACGGTATGGCTCTACATGAGAGAGGTCCGTTCGGGAATCCTCCCTTCGGATCGGACTTAAGTGAGGCCGCCGCCGACTACTTTGGTGCTGTCGATTGACTTCTTGCTCACTCTGGAGGCACACCAACATGGTGGTGTGCAGAACTCCTGTGACCTCAAAGACTTCTTCAATCTGGTTTATGGTTTTGCTTTGACACCTTTGAAATCTTCAATTTGACTTGCTGACACAGAGCCTTTCAGTAGTTTAGCAGGACCTTAATTGCCTGTGAGTTTCTGCTCTTGTGCTAGCTAGAGGGTTCTAATTTGTGTATCAGAATTGCACAGTTAGATTAGCAGTTAGGCCTTGTCACCCTGGCTCCTGCCCTAACACTTACAGCTTTACATTTTCTGACTCTCCTAGCCAGTCACCACCCACAGTGCTGGGGTGGTGTGCTGAAATCTGTATAGGCAGCCCTGACTGGGAGTCCCGGTCAGGCCCCTATGACAGATCCCTAGGACCAACACTGGACTGCTGACTGATCTGTAGGTTCGTACTGTGACACACGCTGTGTCACAGGTAGGCTAGACTCCGAGACCGTCCGAGACCGTTCCGGGTATATCTAGCTTAGGGTTTATTTATCTTACACAGTTTATCCACACGAGTACGGGACTTTCTGATATCTAGTGTACTTGGATATTCCGTAGACTTGGATATTCCGGTAGACGCTGACGCGAGCCTTAAGATATATATGATATAATAAGATAGTGCAGGTGTTATTGAACAGTAACACGCGCACAGCTTATGAGCGGGTGATGAGTGCAGACTTCGTCCGAAGATACTGCTCTAGCACAACGCTAGCTCATCTATACCGAATGCCTCCCATCTCACAGATGGTACCGCTATTGGGTTGTGAACCCGAGGCATTGGTTGAACGACTAGTATCGGCAGAACAAATGATGCGTTCGCCATATGATACCCGCATGCTTGTTCCGCACATGCTAGAAGTGAAGATGATTTCTTCTCCGAACCGTTCGGTACTTCAAGATAGCATCTTGCTTCGCCATCCTCGAGTCCGGCATACGGCCTCTCGATGACAGGTGTCATTCAAGTCTTTCCTTGAATAAATGATAGATGATGTGACTTATCATCTCGATGACATGTACAGTCATAGTCGACCGTACTGACGACTGTCTGTCATTATAATATACTAGGCGGATCGATCTCAAAAAGAGATCCCCACTAGGCCATCTGACCGTAGGATCATGTGCGCGACAATACTTCGCTTTTTCCATCCCAACATGCCATGCCACAACGCGAGGGTGACGTCGCGATAAATGTACGCGAATGCAGTGGCACTGTCATCGTTAGCGTCTGGCGATCGTGAGATCGGAAGTTCGTCTGTGTCGCCCGTTGGGATTCGCGCTTTGCTGCTGCTGCTGATTAAGTAAGGTAAGGTAAGTAAGGTAATTTGGTCCGGTTCGAAATCATAAGGAGCAGAGGTTGACATGACTCGACATGACATGACATGGTATGACATGTCTGACAGGTATGACACGTATGACATGTATGACATGTATGGCATCGGTCATAACCCTGACAGATCTCCCCTCTTAAAAGAGTTGTGACCTCACAACGGGCACACCTTTGTATATGTCTTTGATGTCTTTGTTGTTGTTACTTCTGCTGGTACCAGTCTTCTTACACCGATGTGAGGCGTCCCTCATGGTGTTTTTAGGATAGGATAGGAGTTGGGGGGAACTGAGCAAGGCTCAACATCGATAGTTCCGATAACCGATACAATCGATTAATCGTGAACATTGGTATCGATCGATTCCAGATTTGTAATTCTTTTGCACCATTAGTATTGATCGATGCAATAGCGTCTGATATCGGTATTGATCGCGATGGCTTCATGAAATATCGACATTGCTCGATTGTGCCGGGCCGAAAATCGTAATTGCTCGATTCCACAGTGAATTTTGGCTGTATCGATTAATCAAGGGTATCGATAATCGGCATTGGCGAAATTCACCATCCCGCCCTGGGCCCACGATAATCCGCCAGAGCCCAGATTTCAAATTTCAAAGTTTACACAGTACTTGGCCCTACCGGATGCTGCACCGTCTGTCGATCCCAATAATTGGTGGCAAAAACACAAATCAGCCTTTCCCAAGCTGTGGTTCATGACACGTCAGTTCTGGGGACATCCTGCAACCACGGGTGGGGTTGAACGTATTTTCAGTGGGTGTGGCATCCTGCATGGCGACCTGCGCAAGACTGTCACCGAGGGCACTTTGGAGCACTTCATAATGGCCTCTATCAACACTATGTGGAACGTTTGTGTACCCGTGAGAACTGCAGTATGTTGTGAAAAGAGTAGTAGAGCCTTGCCCTTGACCTCCTCCTCCTAGCTATGAGTAGAGTAGTAGAATAGCATAGCCTGGACAAACCTCCTCAAAAATTACGTAATCTGTATGTGAAGGGGGAAAAGCCCCCTGTCTTGCTTAAAGTATCGGCTGCATCGATGGTATCGATATTCACAAGTGATGTTGTGTCATAATCAAACTGTTATCGAATATTGTACGTCTAGCTGTAAGTATCGTTATTGCTCGATTTGGGATATGGGGAAAAAATGCATGATTAGTATTGATCGATGAAGGGTTAGTGAATATCAGTATCAATCAATCTCGGTTGTTGTAATATTGATATCAATCGATACTGGAATTGCTAATATCGTGCACTCTCGATACCGGAAAATGCATCCGATGTTGAGCCTTGGAACTGAGTCCACTTTAGTCCCTCACCGTAGGCAATAGCCTTGCAGTTCTTAGGATGTAGCCCCCATGAATCGCGTATCGTATCGCAGAGTGACGATGTCAAGGTTCAATGAATTGCGTTTCGTGATACAGATTGACGCTGGATTACTGATTGATCCACACGTATCGTGTTTCAGAGTGCCGATTCAAGGTATCCGAGGTTTACGTTACGGATTATTTGCGCTAGCCGTCGTCGCTTTTGCGAACGATGATCCCACGATTTAACAATTTATAATCGCACGATTCTCGGCCTTATATATATAACTGATCGTTTGCTGTTCGTTTCCACAGTTATTATATATCGTGCACCCAACCCTTCCTCCCCTCCTGAAGCAACTTTGGAGGTTCACAAGCGGTCATGGGGAGCCCTTTGGATGTTTCTGGAGTTATTTCACCGGGGGCTTGTTTTAATGCAAACGGAGTGGCCCTGCTTAACGGGATTGGACTTATAATCCTTTACCCGGTCTGCTCAACTCCTCAATTATTGGTCCAGTACGCACGCTTTGACGAACATCTGTCGCGATGAGTGAGAGTGGATTCGCCACGTACTAATGTGAAATTTATTTTAGTTATGTTTGTCGGGCATAACTTAGGATCACAACTCCGTCTACCTCAGTCGATGTCTCCGGTAGCTTCGGATGACTGGCCACAGAATCCGATGACTAACCACGGTCTTGGCAAAGGTAGCATTTAGCAGTTTTTATTTATCCACAGATATGATATCTCGCATGTGTGCGTATCTGTGCAAGGGTATGATTTTGTACAAGGCTCACTACACCTTTAGCAAGGAAGGATCGATTTCCCGCTTCTATGCAACATAATGATAAAACATTCGAAGAGCAAGGTATATAGATGATCGACATGTATTAGTATATATTACAAGAAGTAAGGGCATCAGGCTTAATGTAATGTTTAGCCTTCATAGGCAGAAAGCTCATGTTGACGATGTGGTTGATGGACTCGATTTTGGTGCCTGGTGCATGAGCACCACCAGACACCACCAGATCGTAGCCATGGGTAAGTTCTCGTCGTCGAATCACGTGCAGCGCGGAGGCAACTGCAGAAATGCGGGCACGCTGACGACACGAAGCCATGGCCGCTGTAAGCTGTAAAATCTGGAGCCCAACACTTAGGGTTCCCAAGCGAAAACGTAACTTTCGCTAAAAATAACCAAATCGAACGATGGAAAAGTCAATCTGGGGTAGATTCCCGCGGGGAAGACGGTGGTGACGTCAAAAACGTCGTGCGATAAGCCAATTTTGCTGCAGTTGAGGTGCTGCTGGCCAGAGCGCAAAGTAAAGTTGGACAAAAGCGTCGAGGACAAAGGTGCTCGAGTAGATGTCGGGTCGAGGACAGGGTGCTCGCGTAGATGTTGGGTCGAGGACAGGGTGCTCGACGAAATTCCCGGTGTCGACGAGGCACACGAGGTCAAGATGGAGGCGTAGAGGACAAGGGTGCTCGCCGTCAAACCACGAAGCCAAGGGGGCGTGTGAACCGCACAGGGTGCGGGATCAGAGAAAGTGAAACCGAACGGGTGAGCCTGCCAGTGGTGGGACCATAACCTGATGTGAACAGCAAAATATATGCAAAGGGTGGATATATTTGCGGGTCACAACAACTCAAGAAGCAGACAGTGCAAACCCGGAGTGTCACAGTCAAAGATGAGATAATAAAATAACTTGGTGGTTTTATTATCTGTCGGAAGTGATGCCGGGCAAGATGCAAGTGACACCACAAGGCGAGGTGTGACACAGGAAGAGACAGTCACCCCCAGTTATGGGGGGGAGAAAGTCTGTCTCTCCATGATCGTGGACGCGTATTGATTGGCGTCGTTGCCGCGATTGCGAGTCTTGATGTTTTGACGGAGTGTCGATGTGGGTGCTTAACTCCGATTGTGTTTGATGTGTTGTCTTGATGTTGTCGGTAAATTTTGCAGGTTTGGGCTTCTGGTTTCGGTAGGCAGCAGGGCAGTCTTGCTGAGTTGCAATGCTGGTTGAGTTTCTTTGCCCCTTTTCCGCACTGCTTTGTGGTGATCTTTGTGGGCTTGCAGCGGCCGAGTTTCCATTTCAAATGTGTCATTTGTCGGCTCTGTAGCCGTAGCCGATTAGAAAACTGAAAGTTTTCTGATCTGTGACAGGTGATTGGAAGTATGACAGTCACCGGGAACCGATCTGAAAACTGAGGTTTTCTAATCGGTCGGAGGCCATAAGAGCCGTCTCGGTGACTGAGAAGGCTTCTTGCCGTGTTCTGATTAACTGTGTGGAAGTCCCGCCCCCCGCCCTTGAGCAGGTTGCACCGTGGCAGCGGTGATCGGAGTGCACTGGTAGCAGCTGAATGGGAGATTGTTCTTGGCCCGCAGAAGGGCAGACGGATCTTTGTTAGGCTCCGTAGAGAGTAGGCTGTGGCATTGCACCTGTGCAGTACTGACTGTTTTGGCAGAGACTAGCAACAGTTATCCCTCATGGGGGCCTGCGAAGGACCCTCATGCTAGTTCCTGCTTTATTAAGTGCTGTGCAGTAGACTTAGCTGGGTGTTGGTGCATTGCCAACATACCTGACTTGCGATGAGCAGGTACCCTGTAGCTTTGGAGGGTTTCAGCCCCAGCTAAGTATTTGTGAGATATAATATAACGTATTATATCGGGGCGGTCACTGAATACTTTTCATACAAGTGTAAACTGATTATAAAGTTAAACGAATATATAAGATATCCACACCGGAGGTTGGCGCCCCCCCTCGCGGCATCGCACATAGCGGAAACATGATTGATAATAATAGGTATATGTCACCCTGAATTATGCAAAATGTTGCGTTATGCGTTCCACTAGATACGTATATACACTTGTTTTGGTATTCCATGCCCGGCTAGTGTCACCGCGATGATATATTCTCTAGCTAGAAAAGCGAGCTAAATCCTATTCACGCAAAGTCGAGCTTTCAAAGTGCGCAATTTTATCCGTCTTGCCATTGTGAGAAATCAAAATTGGCTCGATACCGCGATCACTTATCCTTATCACCGGCAGGTGCAAAGGATTTGAGTGAAACACTTTTGGATCCGGGTTTTTTTTCGAACTGTTCCGTCACGAGCATGTACCAAGCATTGTAAGCAATAAATATCTCGCTTTAAACAAACGGCCAAGGCCTTCAAAGCAAAATCGCCTGCGCCACGAATCCGCATAAACCAACCTCCCCCTTGGACATAAATGGCGAATTTCGTAAAGCGAGATGATAATTCGACGCGCGTCGTGTGGATCACGGGTTGCGGGCATGGATATGAATATGACGACACGATGATGGGCACGCAATTACATACCGGCATAGCGGTATGATCAAGTGATCGGATCTCTATTCGGATCTTATGTGGCGTTGATGATAGCCTGGAGTTCTCCGTGAGTTGCATTGATGCCCGGAGCAATGCGCCATGTTTCTTCAAATTCTCTCAACACTTGGGCCGCTTTGAATGAAGCAAAAGGGTACATAGACGACATGATATGCCACACTCAAGAACAACCCAAAGGGCGGGAGCATAACTCCGATCACGCGCGCGGCATAGGTACAACGAAGCGAAAGGGTACATAGACGACATGATATGCAACCATAAATAAATAAAACGTTCAATTGACAACGAAGCAAGGGTAGGTAGATGACACGTTATGCATCCATAAATAAATAAAAGGTCAATTATAAACAGTTGATGCCGCCAAAGTCCCTATCATAGAATTCACTTTCGGTCTGGAAGAAGCCGTTGGCTCTGTGAACCAATCCCAGAAATCCACACTTAAACCGACAGACTGTTTATGCCTTCTAAGGGCAACCAAAAACTTGCTAAACTCTTGCTTAACTAAGTCATCTACGTCAAACTGTTGAAAGAAAAAAGAGCTATGAGGAATAGTGAAATGCCAATTGCATTTGACCTTGAAGTCATGTAATGATAAAACAGAAAATGAATCTTCAAACGACCTAATGTAACACAACGCAAAAGAGTACGTAGGCTGTTCAACATCAAAAAGAAACTCGATGGAGGGAATCCAAAACCATAACGCATTCTTCAGTAGGCAGGATGCGGGAAAGTTCTCTCCATTCTGAAAAGAATAGCATAATAATAGTTATTCGCAAGAATTCAAGCACACAGTATCTAACTCTAAGCTACTACCGCTAAATCCTAATTAATCCTTTTAAATCCTTCTTACCTGCAGCACAAAATAGCAGTTCTAAGAAATAAATAGCCAATCAACGTTAAACCGTTAAACATGAAAACTAACACGGGGGACAACAGGAACTGAACAGCGACAATGACTGCAGCAAAAATGACAGTTAACATTTAGCACATCGTCGAAAGGAACCATCGAGAGAACACAGAATTTCAGAACAGAAAACATTACAAACAAATGATTTACAAAGAACTCGACAGCAAAATACGCATTAACAGAAACACGTAACAGAAACACATACACATTTACATCGCCCAAGGTCTTGAATGCCTTGGGAAAGGGTACCTCAACATTCGTAATCAACGTTTCATATTGACACAATTGAACATACTGAATGGCACGAGATGAGCTAACAAAAGCCAGCCCATCATCATCCCAGTGGATATGAGAAGCAAATCAAGAGCAAGGCGGGGCCGTGACAAGATACCACAAACGCATAAACATCCTCAACCCAAATGCAAAACAACATGTAAAGATGGTATGACGGGCGACAGATCATCACCAAAACAACAAAAGTTGTTCGTCCCAGGATAACGGGGTAAGCGAACGTTACTGGCATGCCCCCCAAAAGGTTCACGGTCGATGCTTGGGACCCGTCGGGCCATGGTTATGGTTATGCCATGAACACGTCCCCCGGCATGAAAACAATTGAACATACACATAACAATTGAAAAAAAACATACTACAAACATCGACAACTGAAACGCCGGATCTGATACAACAATCTCCAGACGAATACAGAATACAAAATAAACAGCAAGCATACACTTAAGAAAACTCAACAGTAAAATACGCATTACAGAAACACATACACTTGAGAAAAGTCAACAGCAAAATACACATGACAGAAAAACATACCCATTTACATCGCCCAAGGTCTTAAATGCCTTGGGAAAGGGTACCTGCGACATTCACTACAGCAAGGGGTCCTTGGGTCCCGTCCCATCCGTAATACATCGTCGTTGAGAAAGATGTTGACTGTAAGCTGGCAGGCAAGCATTTACCGGGTGGTGCCCGCCGGTTCTCGGGTCCGGTCCCTTGATGGAGTTCTGGATGTAGTTGGCGTGCAGGAATTCACAGAAGTTACACACAAAGGAAGGATGCGCACCAAAAAGTCGGTCTACGGTGGGTGGTCGTGGAGAGGAATGAAGAAAACTTTTCCGGCACGGCCTTCGTTGGTGGGGTACCTGCGAACGCAACCCCGCATGCACTCACACATAAGTATGGACCTAAAATTGGAGCTGAGCAAAAATCATGTCTTAGCAGCAACCACGCAGAGCACAGCACGCAAATACGCAGTGGGGGAGGGACGCACGTTTCCAGTGTGACTTCTTTGCCAGTTGCTGCGGTTATGTATTGCATGCCGCCATATCGATATGAGTTTAAAATGCCGCAGGGTTTACTGTCACAGGATAGCGTAACATGTCATGCATTACATGTAATGCGCAACATGTCATGCGTGACATGACAAGCGTTACAGATTTGCGAAATAGCATACATATATGGGCAATTCGACTGTATCGTCCGACGTGGCTCGCGCGTCTGTCTTTTGATCAACGTAGTTAGGTGCCCCCCCTCGCGCCTAACGGGCGTCCGAACGCCGAACGGAGCGAGGGGGGCCATAATGCATCTAGGCCACGACGCGGCCAGCGCATTTCATAATCGCGACACCTGCCCGACGCTGGCCTGGCTTCGGCCGTTGAACGGCTCAGTGCTCAGTTGGTCAAGTTGCAGCGGGATGTGGATTCCCTTAAGAAGGGTGGCTCCAAGCCGCCTCATGGGAAACACACTCCGCGCAACTTCCACCGACCTGGAGTGCAGCCGCTTGCTCATTCCGCCTCTTCGGAGGTGGCTTTTGACAAGCGGTCTGGCGCCTTTGTCCCAACGTGCAGGCACGAGAAGTGCCGCGCCGTTGGGTCAAAGCATTGGCTGAGTGAGTGTCCTCACAAGGACACTCACCCATTGTCCATTTCGGCATCCTACTGCCAAGCCGTCGAGTCTTATGACTCTGACGTGCTTGCCCTTCGTTTTCAGCGGTATTATGACGCTGGGGATGAGGGGTCCATGGAGCACCTGTGTGCTCTCGTGGGGCAACCTGAAATCTGTGAACTGTCTGCGCATTCCTTTGCTCCAGAGCCTACGGCTCTGCAGCAGTTCAAGGATGCTGCTGCCTCTGCTGAGTCTGCACCTGCTGAGCATCTTTCCATTGGCCGTGTTGCATTTGCTGAGGTCAGCGGTCCGCTTGCTGGTGGTGTCGCTGAGCCGACGGCTGGCAGGCAGCTGCTGCCGAAGGCCTCTACACCCGTGCATGGTAAGCCGATTGGCTTGCATGAGGTCAGCCGTGCCGCCTTTGTGCCGCCGTCTGCCTCTCTAGCTCTCGGCCCGATGGCTCCTGCTGACAACTCTTTCAAAACATTCAACACTGTCCACCCTGACTGGTTTGACATTGACCCTGAGCCCGTTGAGGTGTGTGATTCCGATGATGATGGGGAGGGCTCCGACTGCCCTCCTGGTGTCTGCCTGACTGAAATTGAGGGGGGTGCACCGCCGACGGCTGCAGCATTTCGGCGGTTCGGAGTCCCCAGAGGCTCCAGGCCGTTTGGCATCGGAAAGTTTGCGCTCACTCTTTTCATGGTGGCTACGTTTCTATTCAGTGCTACGGCGATGCCGACCCTCGTGGTCGGCGGTGGTGTCAGGGGCCTGGTTGAGCCCGGAGCCACTTACGGCTACGATTCACTACGGTCTCATGAAGCACTACTGGATTCTCCTTGCCCGCCTGTGGTTACCGCTGGTTCGTCATTGCCGCCGCGGGATGTGGCACAATTCTTTTCTCAATCGACCTCAGCGGCTTTGCAATCTGATGATTTTGCCACTCCACTTTGGGATCCGCCTGACCCGCTTGGGTCTGGTGGTGTCAGTGATTACAAGTTCTCTTCTCAATTGACTTCGGATGCTTTTCTTGATTGGAATCCGTCTGCTGAACTCGGCTATGCCGACCGGCTTTACAGTGGCTGAGTCTGCTTACTTCAAACCCTGGAGGTGTGATTAGCCTTAGCCGCAGTGGTGGGTTGTGCCGGGACAAGTCCCCGGCCACCCAGCTAGAAGTATATCTGTTTCCAGTGAAGTGTTGTTTGTTATCTGTTTAGTTAGCTCCGCTTGCCTAGCCTTATTGGCTACAGTCACAGCTCCGGGTGGTGTGCTGGACTTTAGGTTCAGGGTTATTATTATGGGCTCTGATAGCCCCTAGCCTGACCCGTCTCTGATCGGAGCCGTGACTCCGCTAGTAGCTAGGATGACAGTACAGTAGTACTGTACTGTCAGTCATTACTTCGTATTATCCGGGTTTCCGAGATGCATGATAAAAGCACTCGGCCGGACTGTTTATGGGAGCTTAGCCAGTTTGTTTCACCGAGCGGAACGCCTGTTCTCGCAAATACTTTTCATACAAGTGTAAACTGATTATAAAGTTAAACGAATATATAATGCATCTATGACCTAGGTATCTGTCACCAAGTACTGTACGAGTACTGGTACAGTCGATCGGAGTCATGCACGGTATGACCTACGGTGCACTGAATCCAACAGTATTTGAACCGTAGCCTAACTCTGAGTGAGAGAGCCGGATATTTTATGTCTCGTGGTGTCGGGAGTGTGGGTACCCCTTGGGATAGCATCCGTGAGAGGTGGGACCTTGTGGGTACCGATTTGGGCTAGGGTAGTAGTCGTATGTCATTATAATTTCCACACGCAGTGCAGCGGCCGAGTTTCCATTTCAAATGTGTCATTTGTCGGCTCTGTAGCGGTAGCCGATTAGAAAACCTCTGGCAAGCCAGAGTAGATGGGATGGGATGGGACCAGGGGTCCAGGGCCCAGATCGCGAGATGTCATGCCAATACATGTCGATATATGTCGCTGTCGAAAGTGTCGCTGTCGATACTTGTGTCTGTGACACCGAACTACCGATATGGATACCGAACTACCAATACCCGATAGATTAAGACGGAGCACCTGTGACTGTCTTCGTCGAAGTCTGTAGTCTCTGATAAATTTCCTATTTCGAATTTCCTACCCACCCGATACAGTACCTCTAACTCAAACCCTCCCACCAGAATCAAATGAGGGTGAACGAATAACCCGGGTGACCGTAGTGAGAGAATGGTGAGAGAGAGGAGGTATCTGCCAGCGTTATTTTTACTCCCAGGCTGAAAAAGCGCTGTGATACTTCACTCGTTTATACAAGCATCGACAGATACATAACTCACGCTACAGAACTTGACCCAATTTGTTCGTGTAAAGCCCTCACAGCGATTCCAACACCGATCACGTGTCGGTCTACTTGTTCACAAATCTTCCCTGTTAACGGAATGAAGTGCGCTCGTGGGCTAACTATCCTATGCTGCATCCTGCTGAGCCTTTTTAGTGAGGTCGAAGGCGACGTCGCTAAGCAATACACGCCACTGCAAAAACACCCGCAATTATTTGATGACCGCCAAGGTTGGCTTGAGGGCTGGTTCGATCCTGCCTTCAATAGCATGATGAGAAGCTTGCGCGAGGTCAGTTCTTTCTATTCACGGTAACCAATTGGGGCATTCAAAGAGTTACTTTGTCTTGCGGAACGCTCCTTTCAAAGGGCGCTGGCCTAGGACGTTCCTGGAGTCACTTCGGGGGAAACATTGGCTATAGGTTTCTGCCACTGACATCACACAACATATCATATCACGAAAACTATGTTTATGATATCTGCTACTCGCAGAAAGGGTACCTAGGTGATTCCAGACTACTAACATCTGCTGAGGGGCGGTTTCAAGTTTACAAACGAAACGTATGGCCTGACCTGGCGCGAGCGACCGCAGGGCAACGAGAGTGCTCTCTGGGAGCTCCTGCATGAGGAAACACCCGGAGTATACTCCTTCCCAATGTGGACCCCAAAATTCTGTCGGTTTCTCATGGAAGAAATTGACAACTACAAGCAAACCGGACTTCCAATTCGAAGACCCAACTCCATGAATAACTACGGGCTCGTCGTCAACGAGGTTCGACCATGTTCACTCGCCAAGAATGAGCACTGCGCTCGCCAAGGACTCGCTAGAGCCACTCGGCTGAATCTCCTTAGCCACTCTGATGCACATGCGTTCCGGGTTCATGTCCCGACCAAGTCTAACGCGTTCTCGCTCAGGCTAAGTCGCAGCCTGCAGCGTACGAGCAGAGCCGATTGGCAAAACTCCTGAGAACATTTTAGAAATGAGCAGTCCTGATCTCCTCAATGCAGCGCCTGCTTTCACTTGCCTATCGGCTTGCGCTTCGTGCCTCCTTCGAATCGCTGCAATCAGTTTATGCCCATCTTTGTGTCGACACATCCCGGTTAACGCAAAGTTTATTACTTATGTTTCTGGCATTCAGATCGGGATGCTCCCAATGTTGACGAAGCTGCAACAGATCTACCTTCAACCCATCGCGAAGCTGTTATTCCCGGAGGAGGGGGCGGTGTTCCATGGACATCACTCTTTCATGGTGCAGTATAAACAGGGTGCGAAAGATTCATACCGTCTCGGCCGCTGCAATCTTCACTAGTAGCAACTTTGCAACAGCAGGAGATGTAGTTTGCCCAACTCTCACCATCACGAGCATCAGCTACAACCCACTATGCCTATGCCACCTCCGAGCCCCCCCCCCTGTGCCACCAAGCAGGTGACCGATAAGGACGTTGCACTATGTTACCTGCCAAGTGTAATTCTGAGGCCGGGCCGTCTGCGGCACCGCCAGGTGAAGATTTAGGCCTTGACATGCACACCGACGACTCCGACGTCACCTTCAACATCTGTCTCGGAAAGGAGTTCGTAGCTGCGGGCTTGACTCTCTGCGGCACCGTCGGTATGCCCAGCAGTTTGCCCAGCAGTCTGCGACTCCTTGAGACGCGCCCCATGTATTCCACCTTAACTGCAGCGCCCCTTCACGTACTGCCCTTGGGAAGCCCCCCTTCTTATCTTCCCCACCCTCCTAAGTAGTTCCCGTCGTGACCTTCCTCAACTTGCGGACTTGGCCAACCCCTTGAGATGCCCTTTTCCTTTAGGTGCCCCCCTTGCGACCTTGCAACAACGGGGCGCAACTTCCGCTTGTTTTCCTCCCTCCATGCGCTCCTCTACGCGCTTGAACCCTTGATTTCAAACCATTCGTTCTCAGTCTCATGCAGCGACACTTCGTTGCATGTCATCCTGATACTCTACCACACGCCTTCTTTCGAAAGCAACTTTCCCTGTGTTTGTCGAGTCGAGGGTCCCTCTCACACAATGTCCTTTCAAAAATTTCGAAATACAGCGACCAAAACACACGCGCAGAGGATATCTGGCCTGAGGATTCTTTTCTTCCCCTGCACTCAGGTACCCCCGACCACCGGCAACTAGCACACAAATATGACCACATCCCCGGTCGCTGCATTGTACATTTGGGCAGCAAACGGCATGGTGCAGATGACATCATAACAGGGGAGCGTAACAACCTTATCGTGTGGAATCACAACGAGGACTTCCGAGCCCGCGGGTAGACATGTTTCGCTCCGCACGCCATACCACTCACGCCCTCCTGACGACCTCCGCCTCGAACAAACGCAGATCTTCATGTGTGGCCATGACACACTCGTCTTCAGCGGCACCAATAGCGGTAGAGGTGGCTCGGGAGGCGGGGAGGGAGGCAGGGAGAATTGTGTCGTGTATACCACTTCACTCTGTGGGAAGTGTCACATTCCTTGTGAGGCAACAATGTGTGAGCGACAGGAGGAATGAGCAGTTCAAGTGCTCACCTGTTGGTTTTTCGACGGTTTCCCCTTCAGAGCCTTGAAATAAGGGAGTTCAAAAAGCTGGATCGAGAAAAGCCTAAGCTGACTATTGCACTCTGTCTACCTACTTGGGCTGCACTTGCTTGGGAAGTCCACTCAGGATCGGGTGAATAATTATGCCGTCACGCGCTTTGTGGACTAGATGCAGAGAGCATGCCGGAACTGAATTGCTGAGCGAGGAGGGGGCGAGAGGCTTTCAGGGGCACCAAGGCTCGTGGGTTTGCCAAAGAGTCCGATATTCCGCATCAGGTGACCTTCCGCCCTGTTGCCTACCTCTGCCCTTCTTCCTCGTTGCATCGTTTGGTTCACAAGTGTAGCATTCTTTCATCACACCCTCCTTCTCATCTACATTGTTCGTGTACACATAGGTGTTGTGTTGATTTCTCAGCGGCTGAGCCTCCCAATCATTGGCAGCTAAGAAAATCCTGTTGGGCTGCCCATTGTTCCCTAGCGGCTCGAATTCCTAACATACCCTTAGGGCCTTGACTCTTTTACGTTTCGCGGAGAGTCTTAATACGCGCCTGCACCTAGGTTTAGATCCACCCCTATACGCATCTGCACCTAGGTTTAGATCCACCCCT
>LGRX02012823.1:37403-58480 GCA_001247695.2 Cymbomonas tetramitiformis
CCCTATACGCGCCTGCACCTAGGTTTAGATCCACCACTAAACGCGCCTATACCTAGGTTTAGATCCACCCCTACTAGAGAAACTCAGTTGCCACATGTTGACTGCACCTATGGTTATTCTGTGTGTCACTCCGTGCTCACCACGCTCATCTCAACCCATTTGAAACCTGAGCCAAGAGCTCAGCAACCCTAACCCATCTGCAAGCTGCCACTGCATAACCATGTCACTCCGCTGCTTCGCAAAAGTGTGACAGCAAAGCTCTTCTCGCTGCCGGCCACGAGACGTCTCGAACCTCGCCAACATTTGGCTGAGATGCACAACGATAGCACACTCTTAACGCACCCAGTTGCAAACCGTCCCCTTTGTGTAGACTTTGTGAACCATTGCACCGCTGCCAAAGGGATGTCTTGTGTGCGTGATCTGCTCATTGCTCTTTTGGCTTCTATTGTTTTTATCTTCTTCGAGTCACGCCTCCTTTGCTCGGTGCACTGGTCATTCGTGGGGCTCGGGTGGGTCATTCCGAATTGCAGGACTGCCTCTCCTATACTCATGACCGTGACTACTCTCTACTCAAGGAGTTTCCACAGGGCGAGCGTGGCCGTGTAGCCAAAGCCACAAACAAGCGCCAGGTGCTTGTGACTCTCATCTCAGCTAGAGCCGGTGACACTCGCACATTTCCTGTGTACAGATGCAACTTCATGCATGCTGTGCCGCTTACACTTTTGAGAAATCCGAAAACTCTTGCCTGAAGTTCCGAGGTAATACGCCGCTTACTTTCTCATGTCCTGGCTGAATATGGGTGAATGAACTTTGCGGGCCTTCAGCGAACCTTGGACGGAGGAGTGGTGGGTGGCGCGGGTTTGCTCTTTACCAGGCTTGGTGCCCTCCGAACCATGCATGCTACGACTCAATGGCGCCAGGTGTGCTTCGCCTCACACTCCATACCCTAATCACCCGGTGTTTCTACAAATGGCGTCTCGGGGTGTAGGGCACCATCGTAGAGTGTCTGCCGGAATGAGCACCCAAAATATGTAAGTGGAAGAAACACCGAAAAGCACCCATGCCATAGCGAATAATTTGGGCACGGAGAGTAAAGTGAGGTGAGCGAGAAGGATGGAGAGGAAAGTGAGATGAGTGAGAAGGATGGAGAGGAAAGTGAGATGAGTGAGAAGTATGGAGAGGAAAGTGGGATGAGTGAGAAGGATGGAGAGGAAAGTGAGATGAGTGAGAAGGATGGAGAGGAAAGTGAGATGAGTGAGAAGGATGGAGAGGAAAGTGAGATGAGTGAGAAGTATGGAGAGGAAAGTGGGATGAGTGAGAAGGATGGAGAGGAAAGTGAGATGAGTGAGAAGGTCGCTTGACTTGGTTTATCAAGCAACCCATCATGGGTGTCGGTAATGAAGATGTTTGATGCCATTTATATTTTAATGAGGATTTCCATATAACGTTGCCAACGGGGTGGGACAGAGCGATCGAGAAGGCATCATTCATCAAGGGTTCTGATTTGAGTGTGTTGATAAATGATATCAGGGCAAGAGCCCTGGCACACGGTGCAGTATGGGTTTCAGCGTGCTTTCAACCGAATGGTCTGGTCAGCTATAGATCCTAATAGGCTTAGAGGCTTTGCTGATGCTTGCTTTTAGTTCCACCAGAAAAAGGGCAGTCATGGGGGGATTTGTATCGATTCTGAGAGGGAGGGGTGGCAACCAGTTCTCAAGCGAGGGAGCAGCTATGAATTTCGTCACCTCTGAGCGACAAAGTCGGGGAATGCAATCCGCACAACCAAGTGGCAGCTGAATTTGATCCATTTTGTGTGCGCTGCGCATGCGCGTGTATTTCAATACTGCAACCTGACAATCAACTGATGATGATGATGCTGCTGCAATACGGTTGCTAGCAGCATTGGATATCCATTGACCGTGACAGGACGCTCTCTTGTCCAGGAGGCCACAACCATAGAGTGCAGCAAGACCACCATGATTTCAATCAAGTCGCGATGAGGGATATTAACACCGAAAGAGTATTTTTCATATCATTCTGATAGAGTATAAATGACCGTATGCCACTGAAATAATATGGTAGCATTAGATGATAGCAGCGCAGGTCAAGTGTGATTATTACCCGAGTCGATGCTTCCAGGTGAACACTGCTCATATTATGTATAAAACATTGATCACGCATTGCGGAAACTCTTTACTTTACAGTCTTGACTCCGAGTTTAGTTTATCAGCTGAATTCGGAAGAAAATATCGTGATGAAAAAGAATGCGACTGCTTATATTCAGTTCTGAAGCATAGTCCTCTCGCAGCATATATGTTATCACATATGTAAAAGCCAACTGATCATCACATAGCAGTTGAACATTACAAAATACCTCATCACATCTTAGTGATGCTAACGAGATTTTTTGGGTGTTCCGCAATATCATCCCGGGGCTTTAATCCTTCGATTGATTTGGCTATACGGCGAGTGGCTAAATTTTGACGCTAGCTGGACGGGGAGGCGTGCGACTCCATTGATTTTTGAGTTGCATGGGCATGGCTTGACGCTTTATTTCCGCAGTTCGATACGAGTAGTGCGTTCTCTCGTTGTCACCCCGCGTCGTTCCGATCGATTTTCGATTGTTACCGCCACATCATCGCCAACGGGCGAGGTGTGACGATGGGAATATATGCACATTTCGGTGTTACAAGAATACTGATATGAGCGGGTGACCGAGATGTCAACAACGGCAATCGGATATGTACGTTGAGAAATATCCCCCTAAGGAAACCTAGCTACAGGGTTTCGGGTCAAACAATTTAAATGAATAGCACAGCATACGAACTGATGCGTCCTATATCGCATCGGAACGGTTCGGTTACAAAAAGTGTCAGATATATAGTACCGACTATATATTGTGGTGGTAGAATACAGAATGCTTTCCCTTAAGATAACATAAGGAGTCACTTAGAAAGAGTGAAGCTCGGCTTAAGCCGGAAACCCTAAACCTGTGGTCTGCTTCGGTTGCGCGGACGTGGAAGAGACCATGCGCCTGGGCGCGCTCGCGGCGGACCGGGTCACGACGCTCTTTCCGGCCCCGGTGCAGCTCGAATTTGAGAAGGTGTACCACCCGTACCTTCTGATGGGCAAGAAGCGTTACGCCGGGCTCGCGCGGACAGGCACGACAAGCTGGGCACGAAAGGCATCGAGACAGTTCGCCGCGACAACTGCTTTCGCGCGCAACACCATCGCGGGGGTGCTCCAAAGGGTGCTGGTGCGTCGCGACGTGCCCGGAAGCGTGGAGTACGTGAAGGGGCGCATCGAGGAGTTGCTCACGGGACGTGTGGACATTTCCGAGCTGGTCATCACCAAGGGCCTGACGCGCGACGTGTCGGAGTACGCCACTCGCGCCGCGCACGTGGAGCTAGCGGCCAAGCGCCGAAAGCGCCACGCGGCCACCGCGCCTCGCGTCGGCGATCGCGTGCCGTACGTGATACTGCGCGGGCACAAGACGAGCAAAACCTACGAGCTCGCGGAGGACCCGGTGCGCGTCGTGGAAAGGGGGCTGTCGATCGATCACCGGCACTACCTCGAACACCATCTGAAGCTGCCTCTGACCCGCATCTACGCCGCGATCCTGCCCAACGTGGAACGGGCGCTCTTCTCCGGTCCGCACACGATGGACTCCGCGCCGCAGCGCCTGACGAGGTCCGTCGAACACGCCGCCGGCATATCGCGTTTCGCGCGGGTGGTAAAAACCTGCGCGGGGTGCCGCACGACGCTGTCGGATGCGGACCGGGACGCGGGGCTGTGCGCGCACTGCCGCGTCGACGCGCAATCGCTCTACGTTCAGTCCATGCTGGAGATCGACGCGCTGGCCGTAGCGCACCACGCGCACACGGCGGAGTGTCAGCGGTGCCAGCGGTCTGTGCTGCACGAGGTGATCTGCGCGAACCGCGACTGCGCGTTGTTTTACAGGCGCATAAAAACGCAAAACGATCTGCGAGAGGCGCGGGCGCGGTTCGACGCGGTAGAGTGGTGATAAAATCTTTTGCACGATTAAAATATAAATCCGGTTACATCGTTTTCATACTTAACCATCTGTTAGCTAATACTATATCGTACTCAGATAGCGTTTCGTGCCACCGATCGCACAACCTGTTGAAATCGGTTATACTCGTGATTGTACCATCACCGTCCAACGAGAAAACTTTTAAAAAAAAAGCGAATCAAAATCAAAGTTAACATTTTTGTTGTCGCTCACGCAATCTTTAAGGCTCTGATGGGTGAAATCATCAGGAGATACAAAAGTAGAAATCTTCTCCAGCGGTCGTTTCTCAGATGCCATTTGCAAGCTAAGCTTGCTCATGGCGTGCGCAAATTTACATTCAGTCATTACCGACATGTTGGCTGAATAATATTTTATTGTGCACGTTCTGTATACGAATATTTATACTGCACGCCTGGGTCGCTTGTCACACAAATTCTTAAACGTTGGTAAAAAGTCGTTTGTATGGGATCGCACCGTACCACGCTACGCGTTAGGGAAAAACAGACAACGTGACGATGTGATCTAAAAAACACGCACCACGCCGTTTTAAGCGTAGAGGTACATTATTTTCCAGGCCTTGCTGCAGGTCCCATTAACTTTAAGGATTTTAGCCAAAACCCTAAAACTTTTAGGGGTCTGATTGCAAAGAAACGACCGATTCGTCCGAATTGTATGGATCGTCGTCGTCCGAAATGTCGATTACGAAATTGAGGCTGAAGATTCTGTCATAGGCACCGATTTGCAAAAGTTTGTCCAAGCCGGTTGAATCAACTGTTTTCATAAATTTAAAGGTGTCGCAACAGAGACGGTAATAATTTTTGTACCTTGCTTGATTCCACCCAATTTCAGTTGGCTCACCGGTGTCTTCCACCATAAAATCAGCGGCAATGGATATAGGAGGCGTCGATGCATCCGGTATGTTTAAGGAATTATCTGGCGCCGGTTGTTCCGACATAATGTCATCCTGCATTTTGCCACGTTTGGTTGTTGGTTGTGTCTGCAGCGCACGCACCCAACCAGCTTAGCGTGCACCTACCCGGAGAATCGCATGCAAAAGAAATTGGCGGATAACGTTTTATTCGCGCAACAAATGGTAGGCTAAATAAAGTCAGTGCACAGTTTATCCTGGAGTTGTCGCAAATCCAATCGTGCGCAACCGCCAATCAATTGCTTGGACATAGTAAAGTTAGAAACAGCGACTACAGTGTTTTCACTATATTCATAAGCACCTAATGGACCGTGTCGTATAATAACAGTTTGTTTTTATTTGACATACTGGCTTTTGCTAACTTTGTTTTCTTGCTGTTATGAGCACGCAGTGAAACTTACCGGCCTTTTTAGTCTACTCAACGGTGTATTATCATCATCATCATCATCATCATCTTGCATAGCGGGTGTCGTTGCCTGTGCGTCAAACGGAAAAGAAACAACCACGCCCTTTGGGCGTCTGAGTATATTAAATTTTCTTGGGTTCTCTGGGCGTTCTACGTCAAACGGGGTTTGCGGTACCACCGTTTCTGCGGCGGAATTCGATCGCATCTGCAACGTGCAATCCACGTCATGGATGTCAATGCGATTACACGACAAAAAAATATGCTTTAAACGTTTTGCATGATGTGCAGTGAGTTAGAGAGGCGGTTCAACACCGTAGTGCGCAATCCCACCTGTCGTTGGTAATCTCGAGCTGTCGCGCCCAGGCCGCAATGTTGAGCTGCAATGTCAGTTATATAAACATCTGCGGCCGTGGACGATGGTTGCAGTGGTGCTTCGGATTGGAACTCGGCAGCTGATTTTGAAGGTGGCGTTGTATTTGTAAAAATATTTGACGGCTCCGTCAAAGAAAAGGGAGGTGCTTTCTCCTGAGATGCGGCGTTCTCGGGTCCCCATATCCTCACCAAACGAGTAAGCACTTCGTCAGTCGCGGTCGCCGTGCCCGGATTAGTTTTTGCTTGCTCACTTTGGATGTCCGCTTGCTGCTTTTCAAATTCGATCAGCTTGTTTGCGGATTGAATAGCTTTCAAATATGGGTCGTGTAGTACAGGTGGTTTGCTCGGAAATTTGTTTGCGGACTTGTTGTTTAGATGATGATGAAGAATCACGCAATATAACCGTCTTAGGCCACCGCAGTTGCCAAAACCGCAAGGCGGAAAACGTATATGTTTTGCGCTCAAGGGACACCATGTTGGAAAATTGGAACGTGGACGAAAAACATGCAGGATACCGTTATGTACGCCGTACTCGGTTTTATCTATGCTTTGCCTTGATGCATCTCGATCGATTTCCCTCAAGGAACCCTAGGACGGGCAAGTGGCATACGCCTAGAAATCTAAAAATATCAGTGAACAGAATCAATGATTTATTGTTCCTGGAGCAGCGCGGTGAAAACATAGAGCAATATTTAGGAGCGTGCGACTGTGCGGCTAATATGGAAGACGACTTTTTAAATGACTTTGGCTTCTAATCAGGAGGCCAGATGATTCTCGTCAAGAGGGTTTACGCTGCCTCCAATATGAATACTCCTCATTTCATCGAAGACGCACTATTACCCTCCTAGGACAGTTACGATTGTTAACACCTTATACAATGAACAAGATATATCTACCACTCACGCTATGCAGGATATGGAGGCTTACGCACCGTAGAATCTGGTTGCAAGCTTTGTACTCTGTGTCGCTTTATTGTTATACAGTAATCACCCACCTTTAAGAAGACAGGAGATATGGGGCCAGCCAGCGATATTCACCAACTTGGGTACCCCCCCGCCCGTCCTATGAAAACGCTATGAATAGTGGACCGCGATCTCTTCACTCAGCCAGCGCATTTCTTAGCCATCCACCTGGACACGCACCTAGCCCAGACATTTCCTTTAAAATGTCACAGTCCAGACATATCACAATAATGAGCGTATGAACACCAGCTGTCCACACATATGTATCTGATGTGTTGTACTACTTGTCCCTTATTATTTGAATTGTGGTTGTATATCGATGTACATGAAATATTGAGAGAAGTGATATATTGATGTCACATATCTATAATATCATATGTAATATTTGCAAATGCCAGCAATTTTTCTTAGCTATAAGAAATTGGAGAATCATATCTTAGGCCGGCCAGCCAGCACCAATATTTCTTATTTTGGTCCGTGCCACAACCTTCAAAAACCAGCCAGCGATATTCACCAACTTGGTACCCCCGAAACGCTGGTTACTTTCTTATCGTCGGGTTTTCTTAACGGTGAGTGATTACTGTATAAGTAATTTGACATGCCTTTTATTCATTTCTTTTCGCAGTTAAAACTGCGCTTGCGATTACAGCATTCATTACTCGCTACCTCCAATATGAATACTCCTCATTTCATGGAAGACGCACTTGTTGAGCTTGAACGTATGCATATCGAATACGAAAAATGCTGTGTGTGCCAATCCTGGAATTTATTTTTATATCGCGAGGAAGTGTTCGTCGATCCTGCGCTGCATCCTAGCCATGACCCCTCTTACGCTAAGTGGAGGTTTATCCGCGAAACGCGGGAAACATGGTATTTTCAACTGTTGGATGCGCATCGGTATGCTACCACTCCAACGCAATGCGTGTATGCGTCCCTGGCGCACTTACCCCAATGACAATGCCGGTTCCCACCGACTTTATTCCCGAGTTGATCGGTTCCCCCTGTACTCCCGAGCCTGATGACGATGGAAAGTGGTGCAATTGCCGTTAGGATATATATATGTGTTTGTGTACAATATGGGTTGGACCTGGCGCCCATGCCTATTTAAGAAGTTTCATAGCGTGTTTTAATCATTTATTATCTTGAATAAATGATCAAGACCTTCCTGGAGAATCCTGTGCCAAAAATCTTTTCTTCCACACTATATATGAATTGGTTGGAGCTTGGCGTTGATGATGATGAAGATACGACAAAGAATATGTCCATGTTTGGGCATAAGCCTTGCGTAACTGTCAGGCGAAAAACGTATATGTTTTGTGCGAAAGGCCTATCGTTTTGGGAAATTGGGACTTTGACGAAATATTTGCAGGATACCGTTATGTACGCCGTACTCGGTTTTACCTATTCTTTACCTTGATGCATCTCGAACGATTTCCCTCGAGGAACCCTTGGACGGGCAAGTGGCAGACGCCTAGAAATCTAAAAAATACCTGTGGACAAGATCAATGATTTATTGTTAACGGAGCAGCGCGGTGAAAATATAGAGCAATATTTAGGAGCGTGCGACTGTGCGGCGAATATGGAAGACGAGGACTTTGGCTTCTAACAAGGAGGCAAGATGATAATGATCAAAAGGATACTTATCAAGGTCCCTAGCAAATAGATATGCATGTGTAAACTTCTAGTCTTTATTTGCAAGTTAACATTACTTATACTTATGTGTTCGTCTTACCTTATACTGCTATCCTAATATTCCATCGATTGTTCTAAGTAGTGTGTTATTCATACGCTGCATACTCCACACAGCTATCATTATCGCTACTTCCGTAGCCGTGTGATGGTGGGAAATCGTAATCAACCCATTCGCCGACATCGTTGTAGAACCCATAACACAGATATGGCATGCTTCGTGATTCTTCAGCGTTCTCATTATCTACATTTGCTTGCCTATTGTTCTGTGGTGATGATATCAGCTCATCTGTATGCCGCCAGTTACTGGGTGATGCTGATATTCGTTCATCCATATCAGGCCATATGTACACATATGCAAACGTCGCTTCTTTGTGGTGTGTCGATTAGGATGCCTTGGAGAATCGATTCAAAGTAAATTCGTCGGTCCAACGCGCAGATAAGGCATAGGCGGGTCCGGCTCATGGTTTTTCGGGTTGTGTGATATCATATCCATTGCTGTCTTATTTATATCTAGCAATACACACGGTTCTGACAATCGTGGACGATTGTCAGAAGCGTCCCATGGCGGAGCTTTATTGGTCAAGGCAATTGCATCGCACGCATTATAGGTCGATTGCCTCTTCTCGTTGATGCCGCGGAATAATAAGCGCCCAAGTGACGTCGACTGGAATGACCAGTGTCCTTGGGGTGACCCATTCGTTCCCTATTTGGGGTCTGGTCGGGATAAAGTTCGGGTTCTTGAAGGTCAAAAAATATGTATTTCCGAATTCTCCAGGTGTACCGCCACCAAACGATCGGTAAGTCCTGTCGGACATGCCTGTCCTCGTAGGGGATATTTAAGAACTTACATATCATCCAGCTGTCTACATTGCATTGAGGACATCGCTGGTGAACCATTCCATGTGTATTGATAGCGTCTGCACTGCTGGCTTCATCAAGATCTTCAACGGGTGTCCCATAAACTCCGAATCGTAGAATTGAAGGCATAACGTGGCCACGATATTACAGGCTTTTATTCCTGCAGATTACAATGTTTGCAAGGTGATTAGCAGTTGAAGCGAGCGTCGCTCATAGCAAAAGTTTTTCGTGTTGTATGATATAATATCCATCGCTGTCTTATTTATATCTAGCAATACCCACGGTTCTGATAATCGTGCACGATTGTCAGAACCGTCCGTATTGCCTATTTTAGAGGTTGCAATAATGGATAATCGTCATTTTTTCCTAACACAAAGAGGCTTACAACAGAAATGACCAACTGGGCAGAACACCTCACAAGGAAACTAAGCAGACACGTAACAGTGGAACTAATGAACGTGGGCAACCAAAGCGCACAAGACCACTACAGCTGTGGGGTATGGGCCCTGATGGCCACCAAAGCATGGATGCACTTCCAGGAAACATGCCCAGAAGGACACTGGCCCACCCACTTCAATGAGGCGGTCAGCAAATGGGGAACCACCAACAGGGCAGCGGTTGATGCCTACAGGAAGTCGATACAACACCCAGTGAAGAAAAGGATAACTGCCGCCGAGGGACAAAAGCAAACGCCTGGGGACAGTCAGCAAGTGACAGGGGCCAGGGAACCCATTGATAGCCCAAACCCAAACCCGCAAGCCGAGGCACAAGCGCCACGAACCCATGAGGGGGGGCACAGGGAACACACAAAGCAACAGGGACTATGGAAGTGGCTCCATAGACTGACCCCCACGAACCAGACAAGGGACAATGAGCAAACGCTCGGTGAGCAGGGAACGATGGAAACCCACTCGGACGAGGGGGGGGAAGAGGCAAGCGATGAACCCACTACACAATGGGAGAAATTCGAAGACACACAACAGGAGGCACCGGAAACAAACCAAGACCCCCGAAAACACCAGCCCCCCCTCACAGAACCAAAAAAGGTGGATATAGGGGAAGACCGCCTACACATGCTCACGTGGAACATAGCGGGACAAAGTGACGCCTGCCTCGACCTAGCAGAGGTAGTCAGGAAAAGACACCAGAACCAACTGGGTCTGCAAGTGATGGTGCTCACGGAAGTGAAACATGCACACGACAGTGTGATGAGGAAATTCAGAGACCTGCAATACACTGCAATAGGCACCAAAACAGAGGCGAAAGAAGCAGACGGTACTACAGAGCAGCCAGTGAAAGGAGGGGTAGCCATACTCCTTAGCAGCCCCTACGGCCCCGCTCACAACCACCATGTTGTCCCAGCGAGGCACCTGGAGGGGTACTTGCTCCATGTGGTGTTACACCTGCCCGGGGAAGTAATGTACCATGTGCTGGGCATTTACAACCTACCGGGAGCAGAGGAGGGAAAAACCAGGAACAAAATACTAAAGTACACAGCCAACCTGTTCCGGAGAACAGCGGAAAAACCGAACGAACATGTCATTGTTGGGGGAGACCTCAATGCAAGCAACACCAGCATAGGCAAGAGGGTAACGAAAACCGACAGACAATGGAAGAAGCTCGCGGAAGAGTTGAACCTCCATAATGTAGGTCCAACGATTAATACCACGCTGAACTGGGCAGAAAACAGAAACATTGACAGATGGCTAGCACCGATGGACAAACGGGCCCAATACGAGAAGGGGAGCACCACACACCTCACTCAACACCACACGAGTGACCATGAGATGGTAAGCCTTGCGACCCTTCGGCTAAACAGCATAGACACCCATGAACCATACGTGGACCAAGACCCCCACCCAGGGCAAGTAAAACTGAACACGCCCCTGAGCAAAGCCCACAGGGAAACCCTCCAAAGCGTCCTCCTCAGAACACACGACTATGCCAGGACTGCTAAGCTGAAAGGCATGACAGAGATAGCCGCCCAATGTAGGGAAGAAGGCAACAAGCAGGTGGCACATGCCACCATAGACAGAGCAGGAGAGGCAGTGCTGAGTATACTCAATAGAGCAAACAATTGCGCGCTGAAGGACGAGGAACTACCAACGGCGATAACTGGGAGAACCTCCACCCATGGGGCAACGGACCTGCTAATGAGCAAAAAGGACAGAAAAGAAAGAGATGCCGCGATACTCAAAATGCGGATGCACAAGAAAACCAAACGACAACTACGAAACCCACACACGGAACACGCAACTCTCCGACACCTGAAGGAAGGAGAAACAAAAGGCCCGACAAACAGGGACAATGCAGATACAAAGGAATGGGTTTCGTGGCTCACTGAAGAGGCCAAAAAAGAAAGGTCGGCTGCACACAAGGTGGTCAAACAGCACTGGAAGCGAGCCAAACAAAGGCATAATGACAAAACAGTAAAAGAATACTGGAACAACCAGAAACGATACCACAAAAGGATTTATGCCAAGGCCCAAGAAACAGGCCATGCCCCCACGGCGAATATACAGGCCTTACAGGACAGGGAGGGCAACCTAGCTGTAGGCCACAAGAACATTGCAAACGCACTAGTGGACCACATGGCCCACTCGGCACCATACAGGATGGAACACCGTAGTCTACCCGACCTAGCACCCCCACCATGGGAAGACCCAGCCCACAAGGAGCGACTCATAAAGGCACCAAGACCGGACCCCAAGGGACTGGACCTCACGATAAGTAGACAGGGCTACAGCAAGGCAGTACACACCCTAAACAACAACAAAGCACCAGGCCCCACCAGAACCCCTAACGAAATTCTCAAGTACATGCCAGAGGACTTCCACGATGCCTTGCATGCGCTCATGCTGGAGATGTGGAACAGCAAACACGTCCCCCTCACCTGGAAGAGAGGGACATTCTGCTTTCACCACAAGAAAGGAGATGTCACCCTACAGCAAAACTATAGGCCCATAGCCTTACTGGAGGGAGTATTCAAACTATACACCTCGCAAATAGCAAACATGCTCTCCACGTTCTGCGAAACACAGGGGATACTAGCCCAGGCACAAGAAGGCTCCAGAGAGAAAAGGAACACACTCAGACAACTCACCAGAGTGACCAACGCAATAGAGGATGCAAATGTCTCCGGACGGGAACTGCATGGCCTGTATGTAGACTTCGAAAATGCATATGGCTCAGTGGACCACAACAAGCTACTACATACAATGCAGTACCTTGGAATACCTGAAGAACTTACACAAGTAGTGCGAGATGTCCTAGGTACACAAAGTCATGACACCATGTCAATGTACACCAGAGTAGGAGGGGAAACCTCTCACGAAATGGTCCAGGTGCAAAGAGGTCTCCTCCAAGGAGACAGCATGAGCCCCCTCCTCTTCATAATATACCAGGAACCGCTGTTAAGATGGCTGGAGGTGGGGGAGCACGGGTACCAACACAAACACGCAGCCGAACAGGAAAGACTGGGCCCCCTCAGGACGATAGCAGGGGCGTTCGCCGACGACCTGCTCATACTATGCCCCACGATTTTCCACATGCGAGCCCAGCTACACAAGCTAGAGTCATTCTCACAATGGAGTGAACTCAAAGTTAACCTTACCAAGTCAGCCATAACCGGTATAAAAAATGGGGTTTCCATACCTGAACAACTCCATAAGGACCTCAAAACGGTTGGGGTGGATGGTAAGCTGAGCCACTTCAAAATACTCAAACCGGACGACACATACAAATACCTAGGAGTACTACTGGCATTCACAGGCAGATGGGACAAGGAGAAAGAAGCTGCTAGGGAGGAAATGAACCATAGGATACAAGCACTACTGCGCTCGCCACTGACGCCAGACCAAAAAGAGTACTCCCTCCACTCTGCAATACTGGGAAAGTTCAGGTATGGACTGCACTTAGGCCTCTACACCGCGGGTGAAATAGATGACTTCAACAAAGTAATAGGTGGGGCCACAAAGAACATACAAGGCCTACCCCGTAACGGAACACCGAACATTTTCACCACACAGGAAAAGGAAAGGTTCGGATTGGGCATGGTGCCACTCCAGGCAGTCTACGCCCAGGCAATTTGGAGCGGACTGCTGGAAGCCATGCACAGTGAGGAGGACAGAGGAGCTGTACGGGGCCCGTGTGGAGGCAAATAAACCTGAAGTCAAGACTCAGAATGTCCCACGTCAGCAGGTCCACCAGAGGACTGATAGAATACCACTGCACCACACGCATGAATTGCACAGACCTTGACAAACTCTGGGGGGGGGCACCAGACAAAACACAACACACTAAGAAAACTCAATGCCCTACTTAGATACAACATTACGCCCCAAGGAACAGAAGGGATGCTCAAACAACTCCAGACCCCAGTACCAAAGATAATGGAGCAGCTAAAAGGGGCGACCAGAAGGAAGTCTGACAAAGAGATGGAAGGAACCACGAGAAAAACAAAAGCAGGCAAAATGGTGGATGGGGACCTGCCGGCGCCTCCGGACTGGCAAGCGATGTGCACAGACCAAACCGCCAAGCTCACAATACCCAAGGACACGCCGACTGCGATAAATTTCACGACGTGTCTCAAACTATTCACGCATTTCCCGGACCTAGCCTTCCTTACCACCCGAGATGGCCAACACGCGATTAGTCAGGTGAACGTCAGGGAACAATGCACAGATGCAACCCTCAGCGCAGACCGCAGTGCCATAGCAAAAGGCCTGGCACACCTATACCCATACCTTTGCGAAGCCCAGCCGAGGAACATAGCGAAGCCAGGGGACTTCTATGACAGCCTCACAAACCGACGACTGAAGCAACAATACAGGAGCATGCCCAGTGAGGGGCCGTTGGACCCCCACACAATGCGAACCAACCTCCCGCGCCTCAACCCGGAACAGCTACGGGCTAAAATGACGGAATGGGAGGCGAAACTAGTCCCCAGAGAAGAAATTCATAGACAGCTCTCCCTGCACCCGCTTACAAGAATTAACGAGACAGAAACCACCGGTCAAACGTGGGGGGAAGAGCAGGAGGTCCCACAAGACCTCCACGCAGACCTACAAACTAAGTGGATAGATGAGGTAGACCCCATGGCGGAAAAAATGGAGGCAGATAGCTTTGAGAAGGGCCAAACGATAGACAAGCCGAAAGAAATTGTGGCAATGAGGACCCTACTCATTGACCCAACGGACCCGCACTCCCAAGTGACACAGTACAGAACCCAGTGGAGGCACCCAACAGGGGAAGACTCCTACTCGTGGAGTACAAGAGAAACCATAACCGACTTCTTGAAACTTGCAAAGCGAAGGGGCCAAAGTGCGACCACCTTCCCAACCCTGACAAGAAGGCTACGAGCCAGGGGCTCCCAAGTGACCCACCCCAGAGGTCTCAGGGAGATACTGGCCGGAAGGCCTCACCTGGGACAGGCCTGGCCCACACTACATGTGGGAAACCTCACCCTGGACCCGACGGAAACCAACCCGGAGCAGGACATTGCGGACAACAGAGAACACCACTGCCAACTGCGGATGGAAGGGGACCTCGCCCACAGCTACCACAGAAACGGGAAGTACATAGGCACCCTTACAAAAGAGAAGCTTCTTAGGCTACATGAAAGGTACACCCAAGCAGTGGGTACCACACACCACCAAACCCCGCACCAACGCACGCTACGCACTGAGATGTGGGAGGACCATAAAATACAAGTCTCCACATTTGAGGAAGAAGTAGGGCACCTACTTATTAGATACTCAAGCAAAGAAGAAAAGGAGGAAAGGAAAAAGAACCTACAAAACCACTGGACATTCCCCGCCCAGATGCAAAGAGCACTACAACAGGCATTCGGACTCAACACTGAACTATTCGCCTCACCCCTCAATGTCCACCACAACACCACGAACTACTACGCCAAATATGACAGAGACAAGGTGTTCGGGGCCAGAGGCTCAGCCTGGACTGCAAACTGGATGAAACTGGGAGCCTACCAGTTCAACCCAGAATACACGCCACAGGACCTCAAGAAGGCACTGGACTTCGCCATTGCAGCCACCACCACACAGGACCCGGTATTCGGGGTCGGAATATACCCGACGTATGAAAAAACCCCCTATAGGAAACTATACAACGCACATGCAGGGCACCTAGTGCACGAACTGTTTGAAATACCGCAAGGCAAATTCACGTTCCTGCCCCCTGACCACTGGATGGGCGCCACACACCAGCAAGCGAAGCAGTGCAACTGGAACCTCAGGGTACTGATTGTTGCCAACAAAGCGGGGTGGCAGGCCCACTGCGGGGACCCAGATATTGCTGCGGATTGCATAAGAAAGGCACTCACAACTTGCCCGCAGAGCAAGGTCCGCACGACCACAACCGTCAAACAGCCGGCAAGGGAGGCGAACCAGCATGACAAGCACGAACCAAACCAAGAAGGGTACACCCTCGGTACCGACTGTATTGTGGACACAAGACCATGGCAGAGATATGAACTCCCGGAGATTAAGGCAAAGGACATGACGGATGCAATGGGAAGAATGTGCAACACAGGGCCGCACATAAGGAACGACCTCTGCCCCCAGTGCTACAACGTACAGACAGAAATTGAAACCTGGTGGGAGGACAGCCACCTCCATGTGGAAGACGGACCAGCCAAATGGGAACTCCTCCCCGGAAGCAGGGGAGGAAAATGGGACATACACCCCCCCACAGTGCAACAGGTGATAGAAGCGAACACCTCACACACCAGACTTAGAAGACAGACTGACGCCCAAATGCTATGGGACAAAGTGGCGAGGTCAAAAATTGTCAGATACCCCGCCGAATTCTGGCCCGAGCACGAGCCGGGGGTCCAAGGGAGAAGATGGGAACTAACGAGAGACCGGACAGAGGACCCCAGGAACCTACCCCCGAGTGACACACCAGCCCAACTGACATACCCCCCCCTCAAAGGGCACACGAAGCGACCTCGTACCTATACACAGATGGCAGCAACGGACATTAATTGCTGTGCATGTGGCGTGCCCAGGGTGAATATCGATATTTGACTTTGCAAAGTAATCGTGTGATTTATCGATGATCTGTACCATTATATTAAAGGATCAACGTTCGAACACATATCCGTATCAAAATACCAAAAGTCATGGTGCCTAAGTGCAAAAGTGGCGAGCTGCTTAGTGACAAAGTCTATGCCCTTTAATATACCGCAGGATATGCTTTTGGCGGCCGCTTCATATGAGCAATGTTCGTCCTTTAAATACGGTCCTGACTCATCAAGCGTCCTAGCCGACTATTTTCGTGGGTATTTTCCTCCACATTATTATCGGAAAGTGCAATGCAGTATGCATTGATTGTCTAAAATCAAAATGCAGCAGAACAAAAGTCTTGCCAACGGGAGCTAGAATGCACCAGAAGGCACCGGAAGGCACCTGGCAATTAGATAAGGTGCAGACTCTCCGGGGGGAGGGAGGGCAGCGTTGCGTTCTCTCTCTCTCTCTCTCTCTGCCATTCGTGCTATTCCAGCTAGTCTATTTACAAGTAGGATTATACCACTCTAACTTGTTGTGGAGACGACAAGTACTTACATTTCAAGATCTTGTGCGAAGTGACCTTTCAGATGTGGCAAACATGGTCTCCCAAAGCTAGCTAGGACTATCTTTGTGGCACAACCCTAACAGGTCCCTCTAGGTATTCAGAGATCTGCATACATAGCACCTAGAGGTGGTGGAATCCCTAAACCAAGTGAGATTAGCACCTCCATGACAACCAAACCCATTCACTTAATTGATTTTTGAGCTGGATCATGGCCTTCTAGGTGGTGTATGGTTCCTCGTCTCGGCTGTGACTAAGACAACCTTGCTCTTCAGTTGCCATGGGTATTTGTGAAACCCGCATGCGTATCTGCAGGCCAGTCTCGAAGTTCTCAAAGCAGTCGACCGGGGGTTGTGCGTTCTGGCTCGACACGCGAGGCTATCAAGAAGAAACCTACGCTGGTTTCCACCTATCTCCACGTCAGCGCTGGTTTCCACCTATCTCCACGTCAGCGCTGCCTACTTTGATTTCCACGAAGGCGGCTTTCACTCAGATTTTGCTGCGTGAACAGGTGGTAAACATTGCTCGGGTCGCCAAACAGTTGCCCTCTCTTCGCGCTGGGTGTGCACGCAAAGCAGAGTTTCTGGGGTCACTGACTTCTGGGGGCTTGGGACCAATGACGTGTGTTATCCAGTGGACTTGACCGATGCTTGCTTTATCCAGAAGTGGGGGGGGCGGATCGCGTCTGCTCAACGAAAGCGTGATGCTGTGGGCTTCCTACTGTATGCAGCATCCCGCAGAATCCTGTTTCGATTCCCCACCCCATGAATAACTGAAAAGTTTTTTAGTCAGGCCACTCATCGTGGTCAGCAGAAGCTTTGGATCGTACTCTCGGTCTTCGCGCATCTCGGCGAGAGGTTACGTTGCCTTACGTGGTATGCGTTGAGCTATGCGGTGTTGAAGTTGGGGGACTAGCGCGTAGAAACTGGCCAGAGGTGAATTGGTATAGAAAACTCAAGGCATGTATTAAAAGGATAAGCAAGCTGCAGAGTTTGAAAAAGGTCGACATTCTGCTTATGTTTCCTGACTCTTGCATTTTCAAGGTGACGATCAAAGTGCACGGCACTGTTTAAAAGTTGTGGGTTACTTCTTACAAAGCTGACTTCAAACTAGGAGATCCCGAATACTGAAGGACGCTTCGCGAAAGAGTGAGACCTGCCGTACCTGAGGGGGGGACGCATCCTCCCCGTGAACCTTTACCATAGGACGGGGACGTCCTTCCGAATTTTCCTTCCATGTTTCTCCATCTTCATAAAACTCCTTTTTCCATATGGGGACGACGGCCTGAGGCGCAGTCGGCAAGGCACAGCAGCGCGATAAGAAGCAATGCGTTAAGCAGAAAACAATGAGATAGAGTAGCAGAACCTGAGAAAGTCACTCTACAGGTCACCGACACCCCAATATCTGAACGGAATTTCGATACCTTCAACTCGTCGATACCAAAGTGGGTCGCCTCCAAAGCCTCCCGGCGATGTGACGAGGAAACTGCTATCACAACGCTCGTTTCACCAACAGGCACGACCCCGATACGATGTGCAAAGGCAATGTGGGTGACGTTCCATTTTCTTCTTATGATGCCACATATCTCTTTGAGCTTCTTCTCGGCCATGGGTTTGTATGCCTCATACTCTAGTCTCACGACCTTTTTTCCCTGAAAATTATCTCGGGTTACGCCGCTGAATGTCACAACCGCACCAGTGGAGTTATCCGTGGCAAGCGAGGCGTACTTATCTAGAGACAATACCTCTTCCGTTATTTCAACGAAGTCCATAATGAACTGCTTGAATTCTAAACGCCCGTACGGTAGATACTTTTGGGACCGACTTCGTCTGAAGTATTTTCACGTAAGATCACTGACCTGAGGTATGCATAGATATCCAAAGGTATGCAATATGATAGCCAGAGGGCTCTATCGTATGGAATTGGATAGGCTCTTTGTCCTTCTCGTGTCTGGTTGTGGTTCTCAAACTTTGCAGATTGAGATGAGAGGAGGACAGGAGCGCCGAGACCTACGAAACCAAATCTGAATGTTATCCTGCCCTAGCCCCCCTTCGAAATCGGCGGATCCATGGGGCTCCAAGCCACCCCAGCGGTCGAGTGACCCTTCAGGGCATGTGTTACATTGTTTTCGATGCACATGGCACCACGAGACCGAGTTTGGATTCATTGGCCATATCGTCTCTATGACGGTCCGGTTTTTTCAGCCTTGCGACCCACGTACGCGTAAGACCCGAACCCTGAGAGCCGGCCTGCATTTCGAACCTCCCCACCCTGCCCCCCCGCCAACCACCCCAAAAGTATTATTTTGCCACTCTTCTAGTGTGTTGGGACACCTCGCGCGCCGCACGAATCGAAGCGGTTCGCTCGCTACGCCCTGCTCCGTCCGCGCAACCATGCTCGGGCCACACCCCCTCCAATGCCCCCACCTACCACGGTCTACATCAACAACCTTTTGCACTAGAATTAGGGGTGTGCCGAGCCTCCATGTGGCAAGGCGCGGTAGTCCCACATCCCACCTGATGTCCTTCGTCATCCCCACCATGCATCTTGCCTTGGCCATCGAGCTACACGCCGCTACAGCACGCCAACTGCACCCTACCTGTCGTCCCACCAATTCTGGGGGGTGGACCGTCATAGAGATATCCTGCCCTAGCCCCCCTTCGAAATCGGCGGATCCATGGGGCTCCAAGCCACCCCAGCGGTCGAGTGACCCTTCAGGGCATGTGTTACATTGTTTTCAATGCACATGGCACCACGAGACCGAGTTTGGATTCATTGGCCATATCTCTATGACGGTCCGGTTTTTTTCAGCCTTGCGACCCACGTACGCGTAAGACCCGAACCCTGAGAGCCGGCCTGCATTTCGAACCTCCCCACCCTGCCCCCCCGCCAACCACCCCAAAAGTATTATTTCGCCACTCTTCTAGTGTGTTGGGACACCTCGCGCGCCGCACGAATCGAAGCGGTTCGCTCGCTACGCCCCGCTCCGTCAGCGCAACCATGCTCGGGCCACACCCCCTCCAATGCCCCCACCTACCACAGTCTACATCAACAACCTTTTGCACTAGAATTAGGGGTGTGCCGAGCCTTCATGTGGCAAGGCGCGGTAGTCCCACATCCCACCCGATGTCCTTCGTCATCCCCACCATGCATCTTGCCTTGGCCATCGAGCTACACGCCGCTACAGCACGCCAACTGCACCCTACCTGTCGTCCCACCAATTCTGGGGGGTGGACCGTCATAGAGATATCCTGCCCATAGCAAGGACCTTCCGCGGAAACCTCCACAAGAGATCGTGCGCAAGTGCGTGGAGAAAGCGAGGGACGTCGAGTCCGTCGATTTTTGGTTCGTCCCGTTGGTCGATTGCGAGCACCTCGATTTCATTGTTAGGTCTTGCAAGTATTATGCCTACCTGAGTCTTAGCCGTATGTCTTACGCGTCGGCTGCCATTGCAGGTACACGGTGGCCGAGTGTAAAGCAGCGTTGCACCACCTGGGAGTTGAACTTCCTGAACGCCCACTCAAGGAGCCGTTGGCGAAGGCCTTATTTGAAGCGACGGATGTCGCCCGAAAGGCCCACCACGAACAACTGAGAGTCCTTCGAAAAAAAAGCCGAGCGACGACAGGTGAGGAAACCGGGGAGGAAGCGTCGCCGGGTACGGAGCAGGCCTTGCCTGCAAGAACTTCCGAAGCTGGCGGAGCTGCGCGGGCGGCGCCATCACTCGGGGCTGTAACAGCCACTACACAGGCAAGACGAGAAGGAGCTGCTGCGCGAGGCCCGCAAACCAACGAAGCTATGCCTACTCGACCACAGGCACCGGCAGCACGAGGGCCAGGCGCACGTGGCCGAGGATGCCCTGCTCCTGCAGCGCCACAGGGAGATCAAGCACGAGCTCCAAGCGACAAGCGTGCACGCAGTTCGCCATTGGCAAAGGCGTCCCCAGGGAGCAAGTCTCCACCCGGGAAGTCTCGACAAGCGCGGGGTCGTGAAAAGGGACGAGTGCTATTCCGAGCGGCCTCTGTGATCGGTCCGACAGGCGCCCTTATAACGGACAGCTTCGCTCCTGACGACGATTGCTTTTTCGAGGATGCAAATCAGATTGCGGAGCAGGTGGAGAACGCGCATCGCCCGGAGGCGGCCACTGGACAGTTCGCAGGCGTCTCGATGGACGAGGACGACGAGGACGACGAGGACGACGAGGACGACTCGGACGACCCGGACGACGACATACCG
>LGRX02012824.1:0-24052 GCA_001247695.2 Cymbomonas tetramitiformis
TTATTGAACGATAACAGCTCGCGCAGCGTATGTGTGGGTGATGAGTGCAGTCGCTTCTCCAGAAGTGCTGCTGTAGCTCAATGCTACCTCATTAACGCCAATCCCCCGCACCTCTCAGGTGCTACCACAATTGGGTTGTGAACCCGAGGCATTGGGTGAACAATCAGTATCGGCTGATCGAATAAGCCATGTGATACCCGCATGCTTGTTCAATTCATGCTTGAAGCGAAGATGAGTCTTCTCAGAACACTTCGGTTCTTCAAGACTAATCTTGCTTTGCCATCTCGAGGCCAGTACCTGGCCTCTCGATGACAGGTGTCACTCAAGGTGAGTGGATGACATATAGTATGACTGTTCATGTCACAGTCGACCGTACTGACGACTGTCTGTCATTATAATATATGACATGACACGACATGGCATGACATGACATGGTATGACATGTATGACACGTATGGCGTGTATGACACATATGTCATCGGTCATAACCCTGACAGATCTCCCCTCTTAAAAGAGTTGTGACCTCACAACATAGGGTGCATACCTTTGTATATGTCTTTGATGTCTTTGTTGGTGTTGCTGGTACCAGTCTTCTTACACCGATGAGGCGTCCCTCAAGGTGTTTTAGGATATTGGGGGGAACTGAGTCCACTTTAAACCCTCACCTTAGGCATTTAGCCTTACAGTTCTTAGGATGTAGCCCCCATGAATGAATTGCGTATCGTATTTCAGAGTGACGTTTCAAGGTATCCATGAATTGCGTATCGTATTTCAGAGTGACGTTTCAAGGTATCCGAGGTTTACGTTACGGATAGATATTTGCGCTTGCCGTCGACGCCTTTGCGAACGATGATCGACGTTTTAACGAACGATTCTCGGCCTTATATAGTGCATAGAATTGCATCTTATATAGTACACCCAACCCTTCCTCCCCTCCTGAAGCTACTATGGAGGTTCACAGGCGGTATGGGGAGCCCGATTTTTGGGGCTTGTTTTAATGCAAACGGAGTGGCCCTGCTTAACGAGATTGGATTTATAATCCTGCACCCGGTCTGCTCAACTCCTCAATATTTGGTCCGGTACGCGCGCTTTGACGAACATTTCATAGAGTGGATTCGACAACGTACTAATGTGAAATTCGTTTTAGTTATGTGTGTCAAGCATAACTCAGGATCACAACTCCGTCCACCTCAGTATCCGGTAGCGCGGATTACTGGCCATAGATCCGAATGACAAACCATGGTCTGGCAAAGGTAGCTTAGCAGTTTTTATTTATCCACAGATATGATATCTCGCATGTATGCGTATCGGTGCAAGGGTATGATTTGGTACAAGGCTCACTACACCTTTAGCAAGGAAGGATCAATTTCCTGCTTCTATGCAACATAATGATAAAACATTAAGAGCAAGGTATATAGATGATCGACATGTATTAGTATATATTACAAGAAGTAAGGGCACTAGGCTTAATATAATGTTAGCCTTCATAGGCAGCTATCATGTCTGCTGCATTGGTCAGCTCTGTGGCTTTGACCCAGGTGTCATGCTCAGGGCCGTAGCCTGCATATCGCACTAAATAGTACTTGACACCTCTAGTGATCTTATCTGAGAGAATGTGTAAAATCTCAAACAGTGGTTGCCCTTCTTCGGTGATCATCTGTGGCAGAGGCAAAGGTGCTTGAATCGAGTCATTATACAGCTCTATTCTGGATACAGGCTGAACCGGATGGATACGAATATCGAGATCCCCGAAATCTAACTCATAAGCACGTCCATGGCTGAGCACTTTAGATATGGTAAACGGTCCAATGTATGGCTGTTTAAAGTGTCTGCCTGCCTCTGTCAAACCAGTCCATTGGATAAACTCGGTCCGTAAAAGAACTTTCTGCCCTACTGCATATTGCCGGGGCATGTGAGTCTTATTGAATCTGGCTTGGCTAATTTCTGCTGCTCGGGAAATGTTGTCTACCGCGTTGGCATGTACAGCCGAGTACTGGTCAAAATGATCTCGAATAGCATTCTGTATTGGAACAGGAGCTTCTGGCGGAATAGTGATTGCCAGGTCATGAGGCGAAAGTGGCTGCGCCATCGAGTCGAGATAAAATGGTGAATAACCAGTTGTTGCAGAAACCGTGTTGTTAATTGCAAACTCCACCAGAGGCAACTTGTCCACCCATGAATTGGCTGAAGTATCGTTGCAACAACACCTGATGAGAAAATACTATCTAATCAGTTTATAAACCAGAGGATGGTGAATCATGCATCAAACAAATTGAAAAATACCTGAGGATGTCCTCAATGAAGGCATGGCTCCTTTCATTGCTTGCATTCGACTGTGGATGGTGTGAAGACGTCATAGACAATCTCGTACCAGTAGATTTCCACAGTGTTTGCCAGAATGTAGAAGTAAATCTGGGGTCTCGATCTGAGATGATGTTCCTCGGAAGACCATGGAGCTTGAAGATATGCTGCATATATATTGAAGCAGTATGCTGAGCAGTCCAGGTCATGCTGAAGGGAATGAGATGACAGCGATGAGAGAATTGGCACATTACCACAAATATACTGTCGTGCCCATTAGTGGTGATAGGCAGGTCAGTAATCCAGTCAAGAGATACATCAAGCCATTTTGTCTTAGGCACACAATATCGTATATGTGACTGACCATAAGGTTTGTGTCTCCTCGTTTTCTGGCGTTGACACACGGGGCACTCCCGAATGTACTGAATGGCTGCCTTCGTCATTCCTGGCCAATAATATCGGCTACGCAATAGATGGAGCATGCGATTTTTACCTACATGACCAGAAATAGTGGCTGAGTGGCACTCATGAAGTAGAATGTGGCGAAGCTGTGTGATCTCACCGTCATCTGTAGGAACTTTGGCAGTAGGTGGAATGTAAAGCTGTCTGCCAAAAATGGTCCTGCGATAGATCAACCCCTGAATGAGCTCGAAATTGCTGACTGACTGTGATGATGTCGATGATGCCAGCTTAGATAATATAGTCTGTGCAAATGTGTCACGACCATACTGAGATATAATAATGTCGTGAAGCTGATGAGCTGATGATGCAGATATAAGAGCAATGAATGTAGAATCTGTAGACGTTATGTCAATGACTGGAACCTCGCTGATGTCTATATGTTGCAGACAATCAGTGAGTTCAAAGAGTGTAGAGATACGGGTGAGTGCATCTGCAACCTTATTCTTCTCGCCAGAAATGTGCTCTATTCGGAAGTTGTACTCAGAGAGCTCATCCAACCACCTCGCCTGTTTGGGGCTTAGTGTGGATTTGGACTGGAAATAAACCAGTGGCTGATGATCTGAGCGAACAATGGTCTCAGGAGCTCCCAGCAAGATGTGGCGAAAGAATCGGAAGCCCTCCACAATGGCAAATAGCTCGATCTCAGGAATAGGCCAGCGTCTCTGTGTATCAGAAAGAGTGACGCTGTGATAGCCACATGGCTTCATACCTTTTCCTTGATCCTGTAATACCACTTGACCAACGTGTGTGCCTGATCCATCGACCTCCATAATAGATGGCAGTTTCTGATCTGGAAGTTGTAGTACTGGAGCATGGCAGATGGCACTTTTGAGATTATCAAATGCCTTCTGTTGCTCAGATTCCCAGACAAACTCTGCATTATCTTTAAGGAGACGATTGAGCGGCTCGGCAATCTTGGAGAACTTTGGTATGAATTTCCTAAACTGGCCGACCATGCCCAAGAATGACCGAAGGGATGACTTGCCATCTTTAGCCATACGGCGTAGAGGCTGTTTACCAACGGTTGGACCATACGACACTGGAGGCTGGATAGCCATGACTGCACGGATTCTGTCTTCGATGATGGATAGGCCTGCCTCAGAGATATGGTGTCCGATAAAATCGATGGATCTGACGAACAACTCAACCTTAGAAGGCCTGATGTAGAACTGATGATCTCTGCAGCGCTGTAAGAACTGTCGAACATGCTTCACGTGGCTGTCAAAATCTGGACTGATGTACACTATGGTGTCATCCATGAAACTGACCAAGAACTGATCGATGAAGTCAAAGAATGCTCGATTTCCAACACGGAGAGCGGTCGCAGGAGCGTTAGTTAACCCGAAAGGCATTACTGTCCACTCATAGGAACCGTATCTGGTACGTATTGCTGTTTTGTGAATGTCATCTGGGTGTATAGGAATCTGATGGAAGAACTGATTGAAGTCAAATCTGCTAAATAAACCATCGTGCACCTTTAAGCTGTTCAAGAAGGGTATCGTGAGGTGGCAGTGGATACGTGTCCTTTATAGTGATGTTATTAAGGGCTCGATAATCACAGCACATCCATCCTCCACTTCCCCCCTGGCTTAGGAGCGAAAATGATTGGACATCCATATGGTGATGATGCATGACGGACGAAGGATACCCAGTTCGACATATTTGATGATCTGTCGTTTGAGCTCCTCCATCATAGGCACTGGAATGGTACGAACTGGCTGTGATGGTGGCTTATGCCCAGGTTCAATGTTGATGCGATGATATCCACCTTCAAACCGTTCTGGCCTGTGGCCAGCTGGAAGGTCCTCCTGGAAAATATCTGAAAAGTCTTCTCTGACTAGATCACGTGCTGCTGTGACCTTTGGGTCTTCCATAGTGGTGTCTGAGTCTGATGCTGCCATGACCAGTTCACCATCGACCTCTGAGAGAAAAAAAAAAAGATAAGCTACGGCTTCTTCAGCCGACCCACTAGATCGTATACGTCGTAGGTGCTTTCTCATAGTGGTGGCACTGACCAATTCCATTTCAAGAAGGTCATCTGAATCTGGAGTCTGTTCAACTCTGGATAGAACTGTACGAACACTGGAACCTGATGAATGTTTCCTGGTGATCGTCATATTCTTCGACTGGAAGTCTATGTGTGGATTTCTTCTTTCCAACCAATCCTGTCCCAGGATGACTGTGAAGGGTTTCATATCAATGATGTAGAAATCTTCTGTATCCTTATACTTACCCAGCGTGAATGTAGCATTAGGAAGATAGGATGTACAGGGTAACTGGCTTCCTCCAGCCAATCCCACTGAGAATGATGAGGAATCTGTTGGTGCAATACCAAGCTGAGAAGCAAACTGTCTGTCGATAAAAGACGATGTAGCTCCTGGATCTACCAATACATGTGTATTCTGTCCATATACTTTCCCTTTGTACAACAACAGCTTCTTCTGTGATTTCAGCTGTGCTGTCTGAGACTGCATCTGTGCGATGTGCTATGAGGGAGTATCCATCTGCTGAAACTGTAATGTCAGACCGGAAAGGACTTCTTCTGAGATACTCTCAACCCGGCCACTTGCTTCAGTGGCATCTTCAGGCTGATTTACCTTCGGGGTGCTCTCAACACTGGTACCTGCGCAGTACCCTGAGAGCTTCCCTGAGGAGCTGGATCTGAAGCTGGAGCTGGAGCTGGAGCCGCAACTGCTGCATTGATGCTCTGCTGATTCTGTAGCTCCTTAACCAGGGTGTTGATTGTTTTCACAAGTTTGTTAGACTCGTTCTTAGCACCCTGATTATTCTGTTGCTGCTGTCCTCTGTATGGATTCTGAGCTGGAGGATTGCCTTTTATAGCTTTTCCTTCTGGTGTCCTGGTGGAGAAACAATCCTTTGTGACGTGATTGGTACGACCACAACGTTGGCAAGGCTGAGGAGGATTTGCTGCTGCTCCTTTCCCTTTTCCTTTGCCTTTGCCTTTTCCTCCTTTCCCTTTATTCCTTTGGGAATTCTGATTGGCATTTTGATTTTTATTGCCATTCTGATTCTGATTCCAATTCCGATTGGATCTGTCATATGGCTTTTTGCCACGGCCTTTGTCCTTGTCTTTTCTGACTGGGCCTCCTGACTGTTCCTTTTGCCCCCTATAGTGAAGGGTCTCTGACTGCTTCGAATGAACTACGAAATTCAAATCGAGCAGGATCTGTGTGGTTTGTGCCCACGACAGATTATTCCTTTCATCTTCCGTAAGGAATCTCAGATGGAACTGTTTACGAAGATCTGATTCCATATTGCTGATGAATCTGTCCTTTATCAAAACATCATCCAGATCAACTGATGCTAATGCAGCCAGTGATGTGAACGTGCGGAGATAATCCGAAAAGGTCTGGTTTCCCTGATTCAGTGCCATAAGATGCTTTTGGCTACTGATTTTTTGTGTGGATTACCAAACTGACTGAGGAATGTCCTTCTGATACTTTCATACGTGGCATCTGGCTTTTTGGCCACGACCTGAAAATAATGTCTGTCATTGTTCTGAATGAGTGTCAGGAAGACTGTAATAAGATCCTTGTCTGGCACACCTGGATAGGTAAACTGAAAGTATATATCCACTGTATCCAACCAAATCTCAGCATCCTGTCCAGCCTTATATTCCTTAGGTGGAGTCATTTTCACCTTTGGAACTAATGCGGATGGAGCTGGTGCTAGTATTGGATTATCATCAGGGTCTGTGAATACTGGTGGAGCACGATCCTCTGTATACTCTTCGTCTGGTTCCTGTGGTTCTGTCTCAGGGTCTCTGTATCTACTCATGTCGGGTTTCATACGACTGATGTTGTCGAAGTACCCTATCTCATCGAATCTGGTCTGGGTATCAGCGTAACCAGTAAGCCATTTGGGTATCTTAAACCGACTGAAGGCATCGTATGAGCCTAAGATATCAAAGAACCAGGTGGATGGATCTGGATTAATAGCTGGAACATCTGGTTCTTCTGCCATCTATAAGACAAAACACAACACCAAAATACCTTCAACTGGCTGTGTGTGTGTGTGTGATATATATAATATGATATATATCTATATATTGTACATGTATTATTTCTGTATATAATAATGAGGTGATGTATGTATATATCCACCTTCTTTCCCCCTCAAGGAAGTGTGAACACACAGGCAGTTGTCAAGTGCCTTAATACCTCATAATGTAGCATGCAGTCCTTATAGGAAGCAGCTTATACAGTTTTAGGGTTGCTGCCCTACAGTCCTTGGGTTGTTGCCCTACAGTTTTTGGGTTGTAGCCCGACAGTTTTTGGGTTGTTGCCCGAAATATTGTCATAACTGTGCTGATTTCAGCATGACATAAATGCCAAACACAGAGTGTTTTGCTATATATAGCGGCATTTCAGGGTGTATAGTGTTACAGTGACCCTTATCACCCATAGTGACATTAGGGTGTTACTTGATATTAGTAACACTAAATTATGTCAAATTAAAGCAGTATGAACATTTTTTGAAGAAATTGAAGCAAAACTGCATTTAATATATCACTGTATATCACGTGGTATTTATGAGGTATGTTACACCCCTGTAACTGTACACGTGATTTAAAGGGTGTTACAGGGTGTTACAGGTGCTGTACTATTTTGGGCATATTTATCAATAGCTGATAAAATGGAGTAACGAAAAAAATGAAACCCAAATTTTCATTTTGAAATCATACGTGTGAGTTTTTCACGTATTTAGTTACAGCAACTATGTACACCCCTAGGTGTTACACACAAGATATTTAGCGTGTTACATGAGATATGACTGTGCACATAATGTTTTTTCTGGTACCTTAATAGGTATAAAATGATAATCCGTGAAAAAAATGGAGTCCGAATTTCAATTTTGAAATCTCCCGCAATGGGATTTTACCCATTTTCACCATTTCTGGCCACTTATATATATACTACAGTACATATATATCAGTGGTTGTGTAATGTGCAACTTACCGAACTCATGTAACTTATCTCACTTTTGCACATGACATTTTTCATGGCTTTTTAGTGAAGATATCTGATGGTCAACATGTGTGGTTGCACATACATATGGGTTTTGCTGATTTAAACCCATGGAAAGTGGACCAAGATATATATATTAGGTGTATCAACTTTAAGTGTGATCACTTAAGTGATAACTTGTCAGTAACCTATCATCTACTTACTGAAAGAGTATCAAATGATATCTTCAGATTCCAAGTAGATCTGGACAAAGCTTGATAAATAAATCTAAGCAGTGTCACACACACACACATGTGTGTGTGTGTGTGTGTGTTGTCCATAACAACCTCTATCAGATGTCAATATAGTTACTGATCTGAGAGCGTTACATGCAATTGAACTGATCAATTCTGTATCAATTGTCAAAAATGCAATGTAGAAGTTGTTGTTGCTCCAGCAATAGTGAGTGGGACGAATGGACAGTGCTCAACAGTGACCAGCTGTTATTTGAGCACTGTATACTGCCTTCGGGTCTGGAGATATCTCCATCCAGCCCTTCAGCAGGTTGTGTGATCCTGTCCCATATCTATCGCCATCACTTGCCATCCAACACGCACATGTGTTTGTTGGATGGTATCTATGTATAATGTATTGATATAATACATGATTATTACACTCAGGAGTCAGTGTAATTTCAATGTACATAATGATACCAGTGACTTGATCATTACACTTAGAGTCAGTGTAATGTCATTATACACAATGATGTCAGTGATTGTAACAATACGTATGTCACTACATAGGTACTTCCTGATTGAGTACACTATGTGTGTGTGTGTGTGTATAGGTATTTACTGATTTAATACACTATACCAAATTGATCTATCACATAAGATGATCTGAATACCAATAACAGCATGTATCTAACATGATGTATATCAACTCGGTTTGTAAATGTAATCCTGCATATATCATCTGCAGTGATGAGTTGCTTGAATATATTTCACACATGGTTCCGGTGAGCATTCCTTTCAGTGATCCACAATAGAACAATATACCCATCCCAAATCCTGCGTCAGGGTATATTGAGCTAATTATTGTGTTAAGACCATGAAGAGGCACCTTACACCAAGTGGGTTTGTTTATAGTTTAATCATGCACAGCAGGTATGCTATGTGATTTATTTTGCAACATCTGATGCACTTGTTATATGTGAGTATACATGCCAGCTGCTATCGTGATCAAGCTGGCTGCATATGTGTATGCATATGTCAATGTATAATACAGTGGAATCAGACTGCATGATATAGTTGCATGGTATAATAATGCTTGGAACAGCTTGCTGCATGCACTTGGTATATACTGAATGAATAGTATATACTGCAAGTGTGTGTGTGTGTGTGTGTGTGTGTGTGTGTTAAGTGCTGTACACACATATGATTGCACACACATGTGATATTTGCTGCACATGCTATGATATTTGCTGTACACACATATATGATTGCACAGCATCCACTTCATCTGATGTCATACTATGTGTGTGTGTAGTATAGTTACACACACAGCATGTAGTTTACACACACATGACTGCAAACTTGTATGTAAATCTGCCAGTGAATAAGCATCATCTTTTATGTGCGAGCATCACAGATATTGTAGCATGCTGCATATATGTATACCATCATCGCGCGTCATCTGTTTATGATGATTCTAGCAGGTGTATACATATCCTGTCAAGGTAAATCATCATGCGCGCGTAGACGAGTGATTTTTGCAACCATTTGCAATGACGATATTGTGGTGCGTACACTGCACTGAAAAGTAGTGCGAGTAGCGATTATCAAAATCGCTGATGTGCGCGCTGCGAATGGTGAACATATCTCGTCGCAGGTATGTACGGCATATGATGCGAATGCCATTTCGCTTACGGAACATATACTGATGACGATTTGTTCATCTGCGCGTCAGTTTGTCACATCTCGTACAATTTTGCGAATGATAGCAGCGCATATGTGCGAATTGTATGCTGTATGCACACCTTGTCGCGCTGTTATACTGACGGTGATTATGCGAGCGTATATGTTGCGACGGTATCTCCGCGCACTCCGTTCGCTGTTTATTCCGCAGCGGTTGATATTATGCGAGATATGTCGTGTATGTGCGTCTGCGGCGCCTGTATGTATACGCGATCCGCAAATCTGTTGCACACACAAAATACAATATCTCTACTGCTGCACTCACACTTGATATGTCCTCGGTCGTCGCCTTGACGATTAGAATACCAATGATAGGGATCGCTAAGTAAGCGATGTGATAGCAGGGCTATCATTGAACGATAACAGCTCGCGCAGCGTATGTGTGGGTGATGAGTGCAGTCGCTTCTCCAGAAGTGCTGCTGTAGCTCAATGCTACCTCATTTACGCCAATGCCCCGCACCTCTCGGGGCTGTTCCATTAATTGTCGCAAGGGGTTAGGATTTTCGTTTTTTGTCCGCTGGGGGGTGGGGTCGAGAGATGCTGCTGTCACTGGGGAGAGGTGTTTTTGTCCGCTGGGGGGGAGGGGGGTCAAGGGGCATGTCCTAACTCCCGTGCAAGTGACAAATGGAATGTACCGTGTTATTAGTTGTGACCTGAGGCATTGGGTGAACATCAGTATCGGCCGATCGTGAACATGTGGAGGCCTGCATGCTCATGCTTGAAGCAGCAGCGAGGTATCTTCTCAGAACACTTCGGTTCTTCAAGACTAATCTTGCTTTGCCATCTCGAGGCCAGTACCTGGCCTCTCGATGACAGGTGTCACTCTGTCAAGGTGAGTGGATGACAGATAGTATGACTGTTCATGTCACAGTCGACCGTACTGACGATTGTCTGTCATTATAATATATGACATGACACGACATGACATGACATGACATGGTATGCCATGGTATGACATGTATGACACGTATGACATGTATGTCATCGGTCATAACCCTGACAGGGGGGGTGCCCAAGTTGGAGAATATCACTGGCTGACCCCATATCTCCTGTTTTCTTAAAGGTGGGTGATTACTGTATGCACCCTATATTGTGAGGTCACAACTCTTCTAACTAAGAGGGGAGATCTGTCAGGGATATGACCGATGACATATGTGTCATACATGTCATACCATGCCATGTCATGTCATGTCATGTCATGTCATGGCATGGCATGTCATGTCATATGTTATAATGACATACAGTCGTCGAGTATCGTCAGTACGGTCGACTATGACATGTACAGTCATAATATCGGTCATCCACTCACCATGAGTGACATCTGCCATCGAGAGGCTGAGTACAGCATCTCGATGATGAAGCAAGACAAGTTCTTGAAGAACAAACTGTTCTGAGAGGACGCGTCTTCGCTTCAAGCATGAATTGAACAAACATGCGGGTATCAACAGGCTAATTCGAACAGCCGATACTGTTAGTTCGCCCAATGTTCTCGGGTTCACAACCCGATGGTGGTAACGCTTATGAAGCGTGAGGACATTGAGGTATATGAGGAGCATTGTGCTCAAGCAGATGATTCTGGATACCAGAGACTGCACTCATACCCACCAAATACTTGTTGCGAGTTGCTACAGTCCAATAGCAGCCGCAAAGTCAGAAAGGTTGAATATCAACCTTGACAAACCTTCTCGATAACCAGAGAGGTCGGGTCGTCGAGGTCAAAGGGGGCCAAGTCCAGCCCAGCGGACTGAAACTCGGTCCGAAGCTGCACCACCAACTCGGAGAGGCGGTCGGTGTCGTCAGTACCACGATAATGATGTTTCTTGGAACCAAGGATATCCTCGCGGATACCCTTGGCCCAAGCCCGATGCAAGCGCCCCTTGTACACCGCGTCAACCGTGGCATGTTGGTCGACCAGGTGCTTCCGCAACGCAACAACAGCGTCAGTGTTGCTGGAAGCAACAGGGGGCACCACAGGCGGGGTGCTAGCGGTCGGAGTGTCTCGAACCGCATCCAAAAGCCGTATTGAGGCGTCCAAGTCGGAGTCCCTCAATAGGCGTTTGCGTGCTCGTGTAGATGCTGCCATACTAGTGAAAGCCAGAGAAGAGACGATGCGCGGCCGCACGTTTGGGTGTTGTGGCGGAAATGGAGGGCAGGCGTACCGGCAGAACGCGCGGAGAGGCGAAACGAGCGTGGGGCACTTGCAGATGTCGTCGTGGTCAAAGGTGTCCGGAGCACCAGCCCAAAGTACGTAAACCAGCGGGATCAGGGCAGGTAAGATAACGCAAATGAACATTGCCAAAACCGAGCAATAGCAACGCGCGGTGCCCATGACTCGCAGCCGCAAAAAAGACGTCTACCGTAAAGCCATGTTCCAAATCCTAGTCGCACCCAAACGCGCAAGTGTGCACCACCTCTTCAAGCGGCTGCTTAGCCAATCATGGCCAAGATAGCAAGTGGAATGAAAACGTGGATGGGGCCACGACCTACCGGAATATCCAAGTACACTAGATATCAGAAAGTCCCGTACTCGTGTGGATAAACTGTATAAGATAAATAAACCATAAGCTAGATATACCCGGAACGGTCTCGGACGGTCTCGGAGTCTAGCCTACCTGTGACACAGCGTGTGTCACAGCACGAACCTACAAATCAGTCAGCAATCCAGTGTTGGTCCTAGGAGTCTGTCATAGGGGCCTGCACCGGGACTCTCGGTCAGGGCTGCCTATACAGATTTCAGCAGTTATATATGTATGAGGGGAACAGACTCTAGTAGATCGTTCCGAAGGCCTTGCCTTACTCATCGACGTAAATGTATTATAATAACTGCCAAGATACATATCTTTAAGTTACCTGAAGCTCAAGGCTTCAAGTTACTTGTGCGGGAAACGCGCAATTTATTTCTAAGGAGGATGTTTTGGGTTTGGGTTTGGGTTCGAACCCAAACCCAAAGATGCCAAGCAGCCGAGGGCTTCCCGTGCGTCCTAGAGCACGAAACTTGGCACACTGCCAAGAGATGTATCTTTAAGTTACCTGAAGCTCAATCAAGGCTTCAAGTTACTTGTGCGCGAAACGCGCAATTCATTTCTAAGGCAGATGTGCTGTCACAGCAGTCACAACACCGTTCGCCCCATGAATCGGAGGAACGTTGATGAAATTGCGTAGCTGTCTGTGAAGAATCTTACGATGCAATTGCGGATTGGGATGGGTCAACGAAGAACGAGTGAGTGGTCACGCAACGGCAGCGGCAATGGTGTCCGCGATGTCCGATGTGTTCACCGTCTGCTGCCGGCGACGTTCATTGCGGTCACTGTGTCGCTGTCTCTCACGCGATAGACGCAGTCGTGATATGCAGTCAGCATGTGTCATTGTCAAGTTCCCAGCGCCCGTACCGTAGGGGTGCCCAACTAAAGTTGAGCCGTCCAATGTTTTTAGATCGGGAACATCGGAAGGTCCGAAGAGATTCCTGGGGAGCGACAAAGGAATGCATCGTATTTTGATCTCTGGAATCGTACATGGACTGTCGGATTCGGAAAATTGCCACTGTTATAAATAGACGGACCAGTTTAAGTTGTGCAGCTCTATCGTACCGGCGTGACACCCTGTCCCAAATAGGAATAAAAATTGTTGCCACCGGGCTATCTCACAATTCACCCATATTAATTTTGTAATGAAATTTAATTCCAGAAAAATGGTTTGAAACCTCACGGCACCCACCCCTTAAATAATTTCGCCTTTAGCTTGTAGACCGTGACACGGAACGTGCTTACTCTTGTTCCCAGAGTTTCTCCGAGAAACACGCTGCGCGGCCGCGAGGGTCGACGTTACAGTTGATCGAAGAGGCACGGAGAAACTCTGGCATTAGTTGGCAGACGCGCTTAAATGCCCGTTTTCGCTATCTCTTTTCCACGGAACAGGTTCACGAAAAACAGCCTCAAGGGCTGATAAGATAATTTATTGCAAGTTGTGTAGTTAATGATTTGAAGAAAACTTGCCGGAATATTGAAGTTAAGGCATCTAACTGCTATTTCTTCTTGCTCGCTTGCGAACGGGAGGCCTCTAGGGCCCTTTAATAGGCATGGCGGATAGGGTACTTTCGCAGATTTGCGCAAGCTAACCGTGGACAAGATGATTGATTAAACGGTGTAGACTTTACGGAATGGAGCAATCTCGACGTCATCTTGAAGGTATGGTATCTAGCTAATAATTGTTTTTGCTTGCTTGCGAACGGGAGGCTTCTCGGGCCCTTTAATAGGCAAGGCTGATAGGGTACTTTGGCAGATTGTCGCAAGCTAAGCGTGGACTAGATTATTGATTAAACGCTGTAGAGTTAACGGAATGGAGCAATCTCAACGGCATCTTGAAGGTAAGGGTGTCTCCTAACGTTTCCAACCTCCCAAGCAGTCATGGAACTTCTCTAGCGTTCGCAAACGTTGAGGGCGGATAGGATTGTTTGCAGATGCGACATTCACTAGCATGAGCGAGAACTAGCACCCCAACCTCCATAGTTGTCCGATTCGAGCAATCCCAACGGCATATTGAAGGTAAGGGTATCCCCTAACATATTTTTTATTCCAAGTAGTCATGGAACTTCTCTAGAGTTCGCAAACGTTGAGGGCGGTTAGGGTATGTGCGCAGATGGGGCATTAGCCGCAAGGAGCTAAATTGAACGCCTCAACCTCCATAGTTGTCCGATTCGATCAATCTCAACGGCATATTGAAGGTAAGGGTATCCCCTAACATATTTTCTATTCCAAGTAGTCATGGAACTTCTCTAGAGTTCGCAAACGTTGGGGGCGGTTAGGGTATGTGCGCAGATGGGGCATTAGCCGCAAGGAGCTAAATTGAACGCCTCAACCTCCATACACACTGAGAAATAAACGCGGTAAACTGGTGGTAAAATGTGGTAAACTGGTGGTAAAATGTGGTAAATTGGTGTTTTACCACCATTATACTAATAGTGGCGATATAAATCCCGTGGGTAATTTCCTATTGGTCAGTAGGCGTTTTTGTTACCACGATTTTACCACATTTACTTATAGCGCGGTAATTATATATTATTGTTTACCATTGCTGTATATAATTTACCATGGTACCCCCCTACGACCGGTAAATTGGCCCCCAATGGTAAAATTACCACATATGACCGGTAAATTGACCCCCAATGGTAAAATTACCACATATGACCGGTAAATTTACCACGGTATGACCACGGTTGGACACGTGGCAGGCAGGATGCACTGTGATACGGACACGTGTGCAATATTAGTGCACGTGGCAATCAGGAATGGAATGTTACATAACTGTTACCAGATATGCTAGGTAGGTAAGTATGTGGCTTGGCAAGTCCCGGCCCCGTCCTGGGCTTTGCAAGTAAGGTCACACTAGAAGCAATAAGGAGAGAGGAAGGAAGGACGTATGCTGCTGGTTTCTAGCTTGCCGTTGCTAAGGTCTTGAGCATCGTGCAGATTTCATTCCTGGCCAAAGGTAGATGGCGTGGAGGGGGATTTTAAATCCCGGAGGACGGTGGCAGACACACTTGGTCTCAAGGCGTGACGCCGGCATCAGCAGGGTATGTTTGGCATCCTCGTTCAAGACAAAGACGGCACGGCTGTTCATGCGCGCGTTTTTGATAGTCGGGTATGCCGTCACCATGGCTAGACGGCACACGGCGCAATGTGTGGCCGGGTCCCAGATCAGATAGTAAGCTTCCACGCGGCCGTATTCAAATGCATCGGCTTCAGAGGATGCTAAGGCTACGTTGTAGGAGATTCTGGTTACTGCCCTGGTGTACATCGTGGACGTGAAGTCCTCGTCGCCGTGCCGCATTCGTGGAAAACATAGGACGTCCAAGGCGTCCCGTTCTAGCTCGTATCGCTCACCGTGCATGGCACGCAAGGAAGCCGCCAGGCCCGGCAGCAGCCTTCCTTCCGCATCGGCGCTTAGCGCGGATACAGCCACGCCACCGCGGATGATGTGATGACCGACATCCATGAAGTGACACGCGAGCCCCGGGTCATCGCGGAAACCCGGGCCGTCCTCTTTCACCGAGTGCGCGACATAGTCTGGAAGGAATCGGATCCCGGGGTACAAGTGGGCCATGTCATCTACACGGTCTTTCAGCAAGTAGGCGTTACCGATGCATGAATCGATGGCCTTCCCCCCCACCGGCTCTGGCACCACCCCCTTCGCCTCCCCCAACAGGCGCTCCACCCATAGCTCGATGTTGGAGCTGACAACGCCTACCTTCTCCTCTTGCTTGCACAAGTGTACCACGGCTAGGCGTAGATTCAGCGTCGGCATGTTCATAGGGCACTCGTTCTCAATAATGACAGCGAACTCCCTCATACGCAGCTCCGCTTGTGCGCGAGCCTCTGCGCGGTCTTCGATTGTGCCGGCGCACACATGCCGGATGAAATATATCACAGCCTCCCTCAGCTTCCACCAAGCCCTGTCCAACTCTCGGTTGAGACTCTCCAGGACGTCCATGAATACCAGCGGGCTGAATATCAAAATGAAGTTGAGCCAGTCCTCCATAGTGTAGTTCCCTGCAAACAAACCAAGCGTTTCGGGCGACATCAGCATGCATGCACCGTTCATTCAATCAATGGTCAACCCATACAACGGGCGGGCCCATGCACACAATGCACGTAGATCTCGCATGCATGGGAAGAACAGCTTTCCTGCAATCATGCCTGCCAGCACACCTACCTGCATATTGCACCACGTCCTGGTACTCACGGTGCATGTCGTGCGGGGCACACAGCCCTTAGCCGTTCTTCTGTAGCTGCTTTAGCTGCGCGGCGTTGAAGTAGCACGTGTCATCGCAGTTGGGCACCTTGTGGCGGAACATCTTCACAGTACTCTTCACGACACCGAAGGTCATACAGTGCATGAAAGGCAGCACGTATGCCGACATGGCGGTGAAATATTCCAGGGCCTCCAGGGGACCCTTACCGTAGCGCCCGGTCCGCATGGGATCAGCGCCCTCCTGGGTTAGCTTGACTAGTTCCTCGTGATCCTCCTGGGTTAATAGCACCGACGGGTCCCAGGCATAAGCCGTCTCCCCGTCCGGTAAATAGCTTTGTGCGATAGGCTTGGCATAGCCTAGGCAATACATCCCATCAGTTGGTCCGGGGGTGCCCTCCCACAGGCTCAGGTAATCGTTGCGTCTGGCAGTCACCGGAGCGAACCTTCCCAGATCGTTCCGCGCAACGGTGTCACAGTAGCACAGCACCAGAAACACACTGAACTTATCATGCCACTTGCAAAAGTAACCATCGTATACTCGGAACGGCGTGCCTTTGTCGTCAGCGTGCCCGTCGCGTAACTCCTTGAGCTCCTTCACGAGGCGCTCTTGGATCACGTCATTGTTCTTCCAGTGCTGCCTAGGGCCCGGAACCACAATTACGAGCCCGGTAAATTCCATCCTAACCCGATCCTGCGAACACCCGCATGGATGCACCGTCAGTCCTCCCTTCCTCAATCACCGGGAAGCCTTCACAGCCAGACACGCTAGCAGGTGTACAACCTACGGCACGCAAGGCGGGGCGCAGTGCACCTTGCATACGCCTACACTGCAGAAGCAGACCAGCAGCAGGGGACCACCTGCATGCGTTACACTGGTTAGCCTTATTCTAGTAACAAGGCACATCGCAACGGTTCGAGTTGCAGATTGTGGCGGCGTGTACCCGAGGGTGCAGGTCCGCGCTCCGCATCGCTCCGAACCTCGTGGACCATCCCCTGCACCGTGCGCGCCACATTCCCACCATTACGCCCGGTGGTGTGTCCCCACCCTCACGTGCAACGCATCGTTTGCACCATAGCGCTGTTCAGGTCAGCCATTTCATTCAACATACATCAAGGGGAGGGGGGGGAGGGGGCTTGGTTGTAGTAGGAGTGCTGGGTGTCGGCTGGACTCACTGTTTGTCGTGCTTCTTCGCCCGTGCGTCATCCTCACCGTATTCCACAGCCATTCCAGCCCGAACCATTCCAGGTTTCATGGGATCCGTGCTTTCTGTTTCCTGCAGCAGCCGGCCCCCAACCGTGCTGTGCTCGTTGATCCGCGCCACGTGCGGGCTGGTCATGACGCATGCGTTTGTAGGCGCTCTCGCCTGCGTATCAGCACGCATCTTTGCAAACTTCGCATTGCGCATCCAGCGTCTGACTAGCCGTTTCACCGGGAAGTAGAAATAGTACTCCTGCGGGCGGTACACCTCACCCCGCGCCGTACGTGTCACACTGTATCTCTCCTCCTCGCACCACCCGACCGGCACTCCCGCCGCATCCCACGCGATGGGAACCCCGCATTTCTCCTGCGCTGGTTTCTTGGTCTCTGCTGGAAACGTTCTGTGATACTTCGGACACATATGCACTGCGTAGTCCCACACGGTCTCGGCACCAATCAGGCGTAGCATGTGCCAGAGCGACCCCGGTAAATTGGTGTTTGCTCCACCCAGCAGCATCTTCAAGATTTTCATGAACGTGTTGAAGTGCGCGTCTGTCCACTGCTGCCGCCGTTTCATGTCCAGCAAATATCACACAGCTTCCTGCAGCGTCACTCCGTGGGGGCTCGCCAGCCCATGCGTTAGAAGCGGATCCATCTTTTTTGGGACTGAGTTCGGCCGACTCTGGCGCGTCCAATGTCTCCACTTTCGCTGGCTCCGGCGCGTCTACCGTCACCGCTTTCCCTGCCTCCGGAGGGTCCACCGTCACCTCTTTCGCCGGCACCGGCGCGTACACCGTCACCTCTGCGTGATGAGCCAGCAGCAAGGCGGCCGCCTCTTCCACCTCGATTTCCATGCCCGCCTTTGCAGCTAGTTCCTGCGAGTGGCCGTCCCCTCCTGGCTTAGTTTCTGTGCATATTCTGCGTGCGCTGCATGCCCCTGCGCATGTTGCATGACGTACATACTACAATACGCACTACATGATGTATCAGAAAGACGCACAGGCGTTTCCACGTCCTGTCCGAGCAGGGCGTACATCGTAAAGAATGTCCGGGATGGAGAGGAGGTCCGCCTCCGCATCACCACCTTCGTCCGTCTCCTCCACGATGTCTTCTTCCGGGATGTCCGGCAAATCCAACACCTCCTCCCAGTATGCATTTTCGGCTGGGGGGGGGGCATCTGACGACCCCCCTTCCTCGCAATGACTCAATCCCATATATCCCACGGCCTGTGCGTCCGCCAGGTCGTGGTTCGTATCATTCCCATCTGCGCCGGCTCCTCCCACCAGGGTATACCGCATTCTCTTGTTGGGTATCCTCGCCTGCTGAGAATCATCATCCGCTGTTTCCGCAAACACTGGGGCCGCCTCCATCTGGTGGCCAGCGGAGATGGCAATGACACGGTGCCTTTGATCAAACTGAACTCCCAGAGATTGCATGTGGCCTATGAGCACGTCAATTCTTCCCTTGTGCTCCTTTCCGGCGCGCCCTACCTGATCAGGTATGCCCAGCGTGCACAAGTCGTCGGGGGTGAAGAGGGAGCGAATGCTTGGGCGCTTGATGTCACGGTAAGCGCGTTGCGCCAACTCCAGTAGGCGGGCGTCGGTCACGTGCCGGTTATCCCACGCGGTTGGGAGCTGCGCTGTTTGGCACGTGACGGCTGCCCCCCCGGCTCGCCGTTTCCCCCGCGCGCCGTCCACCGGGCTCGCCCCCTCACCTGCTAGCTCTCTGGGGCCCACAGGCGGTCCCCGGAAGCTTGTTATCCGCATCCTCTTATCGATCATGCACCCGAGAGTTGTCAATCTGTCAGCAAGCTGACCAAGCTGACGGAGCTTTGCGTCCTTTTGCGTCTTCGTGAGGCGGCCGCCGGCCTTCCTTGGGATCCATCCGATGTCCACACCAAACCGTGACACTTTGACCCTTTGCCCAATATCCAGGCTTTGCAGTTTGCGCAGGATGACGGCGTCATCCAGTTCACCCATCACCGCGCATACCTGCCGCAAATCACCCCTTCCGTGTCACCGACCTGCACGCAGCACATCCGTTGAGGGGGAGGGGGGGGGCACCGACAGCACCTGCATCATGAAGGCAGACACCTCGTTAGATGCATCGTTGCTCCTCGCGTGAGCGCCCGATCGATACGCGGCGGTCGCTCGATGCATGGCGTGTGCAGCGTGACGCGTGCTTAGTGACCGCGTGTTTCCGTCGGAGAACACAAACTGATTTATTCCAAAGATACAATACAGTTCAAAATTGTCTGTTCTAGCTACATACGCTCTTTCACATCGCATAGCCTACAATCTGCATTACTCGGAAGCTGGTGTTCGTGGTTGACATCCTAAGCTTTCATGCCAGAGGCTTGCACGCTTGCGCGTTTCCCCTGCGGTACAAGTCGCATGCGCCTGCTTTCAAGCTTCTGGTTCGGGAACACTGGTCAGCCAGCAGCTCGGGGTATCGCCAGCGTTGCAATCCAAGCTACGCGTCACCAGATACACATGCGTGCACACGGCGCAAGATTCGACATTCATCCTCATGTTGCTCATTGCAGGCATCGGCATGTCACAACCCATGCATGAGAGCTGCCTGTGGGAGGTGTGCCCCACTCACCGGCTGGTCGTGGCTCCGCATTTCCGTCCACTTGTAAACCCGGCGGGACCGTGTCGCGCATGCTGAGCAACTTCGGCAGGTTGGACATGGACATTTCTTCCCCGGTCGATGTCCTCCAAAGCAGTCCCTTCTCGCGGATGTGCACATCCGGGACCCGGCACTCGCCGAATTTCGGGATGATCGCCGAGTTGAATGCGTGCGCGTCGAACTCCGCATGAAAAATGGCGAAGTCGAGGAGCACCGCGGGCAACTTGACTTGCAGGTTGGCGCCATTGTCACTGGCCACCGCCGTGCAGTAGTAATCGTGCACCTCAGACCACTCCTCCACCGTTATGCGATGGACAGTCTTGCCGATTGCTCCACTCCACGTCCCGGAGGCATGCTCCACTGAGTACTCCTCGCCGTACGTGGTCGTCTCCCAGAGCTGTGTCTTCATACGGCCCGACAGTATTTTGACAGCGGACTGCGTGAGCTTCTCCGCTTTGCCAGCAGCCACCAACCACTCTACACCGCCACTGACGGCGCGATCAAATGCGCCCTTCCGCGAAATCGGCAGGAGCTCGGCCATTGTTGCTCCTGACACAGTAACCTGCCGAGCATCAGCCGGGCAGGCCTGCTTCTTGCGCTTGTTGCTGCCGGCAGCCGGCGGTCCCTCGTTACGTTTGGATTTCCGGGGTTCAGCTGCAGTGCTCTTTGGCGCGGCGACTGGCACGAGAGCTCGCAGCATGCTCCGGGTTGTTGTGCACACGCCGCTTGAGTTCATTTGTTAGTGGCGTGTTGAGCGCGTCCAAGGACTTCTTGCTAAGCGCTGCGTAACCCGCAAATCTCGCTGGTTGCTGAAGGGTAAACAAGCTCCCTTTCATCGTCAGACTCACTTTTTTGCCTGTTCCCTGCAGCGCGGTGATGTGGTCCTTAAGGCGCTCGTCCGTGACGGTTTGCAGCAAGGCCAACGCTGCCTCCGGTGTTGTGTCACCAACGGTGAACAGAGCGCCCTTAGCCTCCATCACACCCTTCATCTGGGCCATATTCCTGGCTATGTTACTGGCTCGTCGTTTTTCCAGGGATGGCGGCGACGTTACAATGGTCCTCGGACTCCTCCTGACCTCCTGAGCCTGCTGGGGAGCCACCACCTCCTCATCCTGCTCGGACTGCTCGTCCAGGGAGGACCTGAACGCCGCCTCTGTCATGATAGTGGGTAATGGGCTCACTGCCTCCTCCGGTGTGGGCAATGCCCCCGGGGCCGGTGCTGCGGCCTGATTTATCTTGAGGTGTGTTGGCTGCTCCGGCGCCTGGGCTGGGCGCGACTCCTGGGTGCGGGGCTGGGTGGTATGTGCGCCCTGGGGTCGACGTCCTTGCGCAGGGGGGACCGGAACCATCGTCAAGAACGGGCGCAGGAGGTTCAGCGCGTCACATACTTCGCCGACCCATATCGCGTGGCTCTCGGGAAGTTGCGAATGTGTCATGTGGTTGGTATCATCGCTGAATATACGTGTTGCAGGGTCGTACGTCACCCACGGGCACTCAGACAAGTACTTCACCCAGACTCCGATGTCCGCAAGAAAATTGTCCTGCACGTCCGCTGCTACCTGCGGTGGCTGAATCGTACCCGCAGTGCAAACTCCACCCGGGGGTGCATGCGCCGCCACCCCGCCGCCAGCAGGATCCGCCGCTACCTGCGGTGGCTGGATCGTACCCGCAGTGCGAACTCCACCCGGGGGTGCATGCGCCGCCACCCCGCCGTCAGCAGGATCCGCCGCTACCTGCGGTGCCTGCATCGTACCCGCAGTGCGAACTCCACCCGGGGGTGCATGCGCCACCACCCCGCCGCCAGCAGGATCCGCCGCTACCTGCGGTGGCTGGATCGTACCCGCAGTGCGAACTCCACCCGGGGGTGCATGCGCCGCCACCCCGCCGCCAGCAGGATCCGCCGCTACCTGCGGTGCCTGGATCGGACCCGCAGTGCGAACCCCACCCGGGGGTGCATGCGCCGCCACCCCGCCGCCAGCAGGATCCGCCGCTACCTGCGGTGCATGCGTCGCCACCCTGCCGCAAGCAGCAGCTGCCACTGTATGCGGCTGCTGATTCGCAACCGCAGGGTGAAATGCACCCGGGGAACCCCCTGCTACGGCATCAACAGCCTGCTGCCACGGCCCAGGGAATCTCGCACGGAGGACGTTGGATTCCTCGGGCGTGGTCACCCTGAGTCCCGTACACTGCGGATTGCCGGCGATAAACCTGTCGAACTGCAGCATGGCCGTGATGTTCGCCGTTACCTTTGGCGCACAAGCGGTGCATAGTTCTGCCTCGCCGAGGACATTCTGCCGGCAGTTCGCAGGGGACACACACTGCGTTTGAAACCTCTTGTTGAGGTTGCGCATCTTCTGCTTGATCCACTGGCTGCATTTGCCCTTGGCCACAGTGTGCTCCTGGCTCAGAGGAGCCAGCTGCTGGAAAGCCACGCACTTGTTAAACACGTTCTCAAGGAAAATGTCGAAGTTCCCCTGAAGCCACCCTTCCCCGCCGGGTGAAGCGTGCATGCCCGACTTAAGGCATATACCGGCGTGTATCTTCGTCGCCAGGTCGTTGAACTGTTCCAGGAGCCCCACCGGAGCTGGCCGTTTAGCCGACGTCATGGGTATCACAGGCGGCCAGACGGGGTCGCTTCGTCTTCGTGCCTGTCCCCCCTGCACATGCGCATGACAAACGTTACGCAAGCGTATGTGATACAAGCAAGAATGCCCTCTTGGTACCTGCAACTGTCAACTGGGTAGGCGGTGAAGCAGGCAGGAAATACACGCACCCTCGCCCATCCCTCCCCACCCACCACTCGCAGCGCCGCTGCTCACCCTGTGGCCGCTGATTCGCAACCGCAGATGCGGCAGCATAGGGCATGGCGCCGGGGAGAGCGCCGCACGCGCCACGCGCCTGATTCGGCGCGGAGCGGAGCAGCCTCCAGCAGGCAGGAAATACACCACAGGATTCGTACTCCCAGCTTCCACGGACTTCGCGCACAAATGGATACGGCGTGCGGTCTCCTGAGCAACCTGTACTATAGCGTGCGGCCTACCCCTTAGCGTGCATTCTTATCGCAGTGTATCTATGGGGCTGTTTGCAATCTGCATTAAAATAAGTTCGAATGTTACTGCTAGGGGGCTGCGCCACGCCCTTTCCCCTGATGCGCCTACTAACACGCTATTCATTATCCGGCAGGATGCGCATGTAATGCCCCGCGCAAAAGGGATGCTCCAACAGCTTCCATAGCCGTAGAGGTTCGTGGCTAGTCAACACCACACCCTCGTGGGGGCAGATGAACTCCATGGCGAAGGGCGCGTTGTTGGGGAAATCCTCTGGAGTTGGACCCGAGGCATCCGGCCACGCCAGCGGCCAGCTGATGTACAGCTGTATGACGCGGGCCGTCATGTTGGCGATGATGTGCCAGAACTCGGGTTCGTCATACCGCTGTTTCTGCGCTAGGATTTTGGACAGGGAGACTTGTTGCCATTTTCCAGGTGCAATTTGCTGTCGCCGGGTGTCCGCCATCCGAAAGTTGTAATACTCCGGATGCAAGTCGTAGAACGCTTGTATGGCTTGCCGACAGTTTTGGACACGCACTTGACCACCCGCAGTCAGCCTCCGCTTAGCACCCTCCGCTTGTGGCAGGTGCCAGCCAACGCAGTGGAGCCAACAGTTGCCGTCGCCTTCCACGTCTACGGCTCGTAGCCCCGCAGTCCGCAGGTACGCCTGCGCGTCCGCCATAGTCACTATTGCACCTGTAGGAGCTGCCTGCACGTCCACCA
>LGRX02012825.1:0-16444 GCA_001247695.2 Cymbomonas tetramitiformis
CAGCAAGTGCGTGGTTCCATGGGGCGGTCACTCCTTGACGCGGCAGCAAGTGCGTGGTTCCATGGGGCGGTCACTCCTTGACGCGGCAGCAAGTCCTTCAAAAATAGTCAATGCTTCCTGAGGTTGACGCAAATACGGGCAGCACACCTGAGTCGTCATCATCGTCACTATCCGAGTCGTCTGGAGGAGGAGGAGGAGACCGTTTTGGAGGAGGAGGAGGAGGAGGAGGAAGTACGCTCACGTGCTGAAGCCCCAGCACCATCCCGCCAGTTCCCTTACAAATTGAATTGAGCAAGCGACGACATCAATAATAGCCGAAGCGAGCGTTAACCCCACATATTGTAAATAAGCACCGGATATAGTGTTGCGAGCCACATCGTGTCCTCGTTTGGAACTGCAGGCAAGGTTCAATAGGTGAGTTTTGAAAGGCAGTGTGCGAATCACAATCAGCGTTACCACGTGATTGGCGTTGGTGTTGTTCCCTTCGTCGGTATCACTCTCATCATTATTGTAGTCCTCCTCAACTTCAGTAGTGTTCCCACCCTTGGTGCTATTTGCCAAGTTGGTGCTGTTTCCATCAGTCCCAGCTTCGGTGGTGTTCCCAGTATAAGTGGCGTTCCCAGTATACGTGGTGTTCCCAGTATAAGTGGCGTTCCCACTGTCCGTAGCGTTCCCTACATCGGTGGCGTTGGTTTCGGAGCTTAAGTCGTCTGTATCTGCCGGTTACACAAGAAGCCACACACGAGCCCATATAAGCCATCCCACAGCCCGATGATCAAAAGTGCTTGGAAGGACATTAGCACGACAGATCAGGCCTTCGTGCTATTGCACAATCGCAAGTCGGAAGGGGCGCCACCTGAGTCGTATAAAGTGTGATTGGAAGTATTCTGCAAATTCAACACAAAATTTGTGTCAGAATTGATGTTGTAGAAGCCAAAGGAATCTGGAATTGCCGAATTATGACGGTCAAGGGGTCGTGCTGCAGGAAACTCGAGCCTGAAAGTGAGCCTTGGAGCACATGCTGCAGGCGGGTTACAGCCGTCGCTATGCCGGGAAAATAGATTATTGGTTCAGCGAGAGGGAATTCAAGATGAATAGACAAGGGATGCAGCCAAGGACGGGCATGCGGGACGCGTGCCTGGCAGTGTACGATTGGCAACGTGACGCTCAACAGGAGCAAGCACGCGAGGAGGGGTACCTACGGACACCAACCGAAATTGCGGGCCACGACCAAGTCAAGAAAGTGGAAAGTGTCGAGATGTTGAAAAATGAAAATCTGTACAGTGTGTCACTGTTGAAGGATCTACGCCGAACATCTGTTGGCACGGAAGTGCCGGGGCACATTTAGGGTTTTAGAACGAGAACGATGCGGCGCCATGAATTCGGTCAACATGAGGCTCCAGGCTAGCCAGAGGAGCGAGTTGCAGCAAGGAGAGCGAAACGAGCAGATCTTGCGGAAATAACAACGCACGAAGGGACAAACGAAATACTGAAATACTTTGCGAAGATGAAGGGGATTGCCTGTGAAACAGAACGTCCAGAAGACGCACGCTTAACATCCATTGAAATGGTGAGTCTTATTGAATTACGTATCACAGCTAAAAATTTCTGTCAAGACCTGCTTCCACAAACACCTCATCATTGAGATTACACACGTTTGTAGAAACCGTGTTTGGCCTTTATTGAATAACAATCCCACGCGTAAAGTATCAACGTTGCGAGACGTTGTCACACCTAGAAATCTGTCCCCCTTTTTCAGACGAGATAGTCTGGATACCTTTGCCACTTGAAGTTGGCGAACTCTCGTACGGTGTGTCTGGCACCGTGGTAGATATCTGCGTTTCAGAATAGATCGAGCTTGCAGTCCTCCGTATGTATCCAAAGTTACAAATCAGAAACCATGAACCAAAATCTTGGATGCAGTTTCCAGATCCACTGCGATCCGTAAACAAAAATGCTGAATCTACTAGATAACCAGCGCAGACTTGCCCTTCGCTTGCCCTCCCGGTCCGTTAGTCGAGGTCTTTTGGTCTACTTTTTTGGTATAATTACAGGTTAACAACCGAACGCAACGCCTGCGCCTGCGCCTGTCGCAAGCGGCTCGCTTCGACATCTGTTCATCTGTGTCCACATCATCACTACTGTATCGACTCGTCTCCCGATCCCGTCGCGCTCGCGTGGCCACTTTTGACTCTGGGATCTTCACTCTACGTAATTTAAAATTAATTGTCTATCCCATTCCATTCTTCTTATAGTTATGACACATCGGGTTTGGACCAATGAAAACGTGCCACGCAGGCAGCAATTCTCAGCTATATTAATGATGAAATGCTGATGTGGAAGTAAGGCGGCCACGTGTTCAGAACTGGATTGGTCAAGTGCATTGACGTGTTCCCAATGTTCGGAAGATTCCATTGAATATTGGTGCTGATCAGCACCAATATTCAGAATATTGGGGCCAAACAGCCCCAATATTCAAATGAAATATTACGAATTTGGGAAAATGCCAATGCCCTGTGACCCAGCCCTGAACACGTGGCATTGACGACTTTGACCCGAAATTAGGTCAAAGCCGACAACGCCTGCGAAATGCTGTGCTGTGCTCTGCCTAAAAATGTTCTAATGCGTGTCAGACAAATACATTATGCAAACAGAACATACACGGCAAAAGCATGGCCGGGATTTCGGCGGTGTGCGGTGATGGGCGAGAAAAACCCAAAGCCCCCGGATCCCACACAAGACGCCGGAACGAAAACATACAAGATGAAAACAAACGAATGCGATACACACACGTAAGCGAGTGCATACAAAATGCGGCACACCAGTTGAGCAACAAACACATTGGGCGCGTGTGTCACAAGGGGGCATACGCGGATGCCACATGGGGCATATGGCGGGGGGGATCGGGGAATTAGGGAGAATACACAAGTCATCTGAAAACGTACAGTGACATGAAGGGCACACACACGAAAGTGCATATGAAACTAAAATGGTATGCGTGGATGCAGCGAGGATCTCGTAGGCGAGCGTTGAGCGTGGAGTCGGTCGAAGATGAACACAAGCGGAAAGGGGTCGACTAGTCGAAGGTCATCATGCGGTCGAGCACTGATCCTGCATGTAAGCAAAAAGTTAGTCATGCATACACATATCGATGCATACACACTTAACGTCAGTCGCAGAAACATTATGCACAAAGATATTCATAGCAGGCAGGGTCACAGCGGCAGGGTCACAGCAGGAGGTGCACGGGAAGATGCAAACAAGAAATGGGCTTGAAATTGCATCAGAACTCCCCTTTGGGTTAATTTCGAAGTTCGAAGCATCGATCTTAGAAATCCAGCTTTCTAGGCATTGATTGGCAGTATCTTTTTGACGATGACAGACGACTGAAAACTCGAACGATCTTGGAAATCTGTTTTTTGAGTTTCCGATTGGCTAGTATTTTATAATGTGACTCGCGATTGAAAAGACGATCGACTGCGTTGATGACAGACGATCATCGTAGACATCTTCACCGTTCGCTTCGCCGTTCGCTGACGCGACGGTACAGATCACCGTGCGCTGACGCGCCGGTTACAAAACAGCCTGAGGTAGGATAGACTGTGATGACATGTCATGACATTGACATGACATGACATGACATGACTTAAATTAATTTCGTACCCCGGGAGCCCCAAGGCGGGCCCCGGCTACCGAACGATTAAGGGCATGACATGACATGACATGACATGACAGCGACAGCGACAGCGACAGCGACAGCGACAGCGACAGCGACAGTCGACACTGATGACACACCGATGACGCTACTGTAAGCAATATTTGTACTGTAAGCAATATTTGAGCAATATATCGCGAGTTGTGATGACGTGGCAGAGTCGAGAAATATTGTTGCAAAGCATATTCTATGACGTGGCTCTCACATAATCCCTTCGATTAATCGAGGGCTGATGTGTCACAAATATATCATGAAGAGGAGCTAATTAGCCCCAATATGACCTGAAGTCGCTGACGCTCCTTCAGGTCATATTGGGGCTAATTAGCACCTCAGCGACTTCAGGTCATATTGGGGCTAATTAGCACCTCTTCATACTATTTGTGAGCACGTGATGCTGTGACGCACCTGACCTCTCGCTCTCGTCTGATTGTGAGTCGAGCCCTTGTGAGATATAATATAACGTATTATATCGGGGTGGTCACTGATAAGTTCTCATACAAGTGTCAACTGATTATAAAGGTAAACGAATATAAGGTGTCTGTGACCTAGGGATCTGTCACCTAGTACTGTACGAGTACTGGTACAGCTAACGGGAGTCAGAATAGTTATGACCTACGGGTCACTGAATCCAGCACACCACCCTGTGACTGTACATAGTGCTGTTACAGGTGGCAGAGAGCGGAGCACAGACAAAGCAAATTGTTCCGAAACAACAAACAGCTAAGAGCTGGAAACTGCTAGAGGGAGGCCTGTGCTTTAGCCAGGGCGGTCCCTTTCTAAAACTGCTGCTAGGATACCGCTCGCAAGCTAAGTTCCTACAGCTCAATTTTGCAGATACTCAGCCACTTTGAAAGTGGTCTACAAAGTTGCAGAGTTCACCAGAGCTGAAGAAGTTGTCAGTGTCAAAGAAGTTCAACCAGAACCAGAGTCCAGAAGTCATAATCCAGAACCAGAGTCCAGAGACCAGTGTCCAGAACCAGAAGCCAGAACCATAATCCAGAAGCCAAGACCAGAAACCAGAGGCAGGAAAAGACTCGTAGAGCAAAATCAGAAATTCCGAAAACCGAAAATCAGAATTCAAACCCGCCGAAACCACAGAAGGAAAAGAAATGCCGAAAGTAAAACAGCACGGTACGTCAGACAGACTGTTGGCAGTCACCCCAGTGGGATGTACCGCTGCGGCGAATTCAGGGGCTCGATCGAGCACCACCGAACCCTGAACCGCTGACACACATGCAAGACACATGAGTGCGGGCAGGGCTAGAGATGCAAAAGAGGAGACCCTTGGCAATGTTGCCACACCGACACGTGACCGTGTAGCCGGTGGGGCCGAGGGAATCTCGTCTCCGGAAAAGGAATAGCTGTCGGAGCCGTCGTCATCATCGATCACGGAAAGCTCTCCCGGGTGATTCGAGCTGTGAGAAGGCTCAATCGAACACAAATGAAGGGAAGGGTCAGGGCATCCGGGCATCACCCGGTCCATAAAAGACACTCGTAGCGGTTCCTCGAAAGGAGAATCGAAAGAAGCGGGGTCCGATGCCGAAACAGGGTAAAGTCCAGCGTCGATCTCGCGATTGGCAGGTGGTGGTTGCGCATCGCACACCACCTGCGGCACAGACAAAGTGCCGATGTGCAGTGGTGGTTGCTTACCAGCTGTGGTAGCACCACCGACCTGTGCAGCCGTAGCCGCAGACCGCAGGGACTCGAGTACTCCCCGTGCATCTGACAGCACATCTCCCATGCCGGCGCCCGAAGCACCATGACCCAAGCCCGCATAGTGTGCACGCAATCCCACGTCGTGCCGTACCGGGTAGGTGAAAGGCTCAGGATCGGTACGCACCAGCGGCTGTTCGTGCTCATGGCACAAGTCAGCGAACTCTTCGTCGTTCTCGTTGTCGAAGGCGGTTTGAAAGGCCGAAACGACCTCGTCTAGGTCCATGGCGGCATCCCGTAGGTCCACATCGCACGAACCACACACCTCAGGGCAACGTGCAGTGTCGTGAAAGTGCCCAGGGCAGAGGGGGCACTCCTGAACGAAGGCCGAGGATGCGGAGTGAAAAGAAATGCTCCTAGCACCCATCGGCTTCATGCCTTGAGGCCAATTCCCGCCTTTCGGGAGCGGGGATGCCGCGAAGCGCTGCTTCCAACCCACGTGACGATTACGTCCGTGAAACTTACCGTCGGTCCGACGGTTTCGTTCGTCGCGCCACTTGGACGGTGGAAACTTTACACCACCGCCCCCATGCCTACGGTGAAAATCACCCCGTGGCGGCGGTGTGTCGGGTGCAATCCCGCGCTCGTCATGACGGAGGGAGGTGAGTAGGGTAGAGGCCTCACCAATGATACGAGCGAACTCCTCGAGGAAGTCCGAGATGTCACCCTGCCCGTCACCTGCGTAAGCTAATCCGAGAGGCGTGTGCGTCGGGATAGGTGTGGCTGACTTGGGGCGGGTGGGAGGGCCATTAGGGTTCGCACTCCACCACACCTCTAGAACGTGAGTGTACACCTCCTCGATGCTCACCTTCGCTAACTCGGTGTCCAGGCGGAGCGGGGTGATCACCTCCTTGTAGAAGTCGGTGTCCAGCGCTGCCAGTAGCTGCCTTTTGGCTGCTTCGTCATCCAGGGGACCCGCTCCGCTAGCCGCGATAGCCTTGAGACATTCGTCAAATTGTGCAACCAAGGGCTCAGGGTCAGTAGACGACCCAAAAGTAATGCTTAAGAGCTCCTCGTGATGGCGGAGCGGCCGATGCCCAGGCGGCAGCAGCCGCTTGGTGATCTCTAGTAGGGCACGCTTACCGTCGCGCGGAGAGACCCGAGCGGAAGCGTCAACCCACCTTCGAGCTGGAGAGTGTGGCGTTGTCAAAGAGACCAACGCACGAAGTAAAATGTCGTTGAAGATCGGGTGAACCTCCTTGGTGACGTCCACGAGGTCAAAGATGTCCTCGTTGGCGCTGTCCTTGTTGATAAACGATGCCTCCAAGGCAGTAACCAAGGAATCCCAAAGAAGCTGTCGATGAGGTTCATTTCCGGAAAATGAGGACGCCTTAGTACCTAAGGTGTCCTTCGCAACACGCTTCACAACGTCAATGTCCCAAGACGATTGTAAAACAGCATTGCTGCGTGTCCTGTCAGCAGCAGCGAGTGCGACATTCGCTGACTGCGGGGTGCTCTTGTAGCGAGCACCCACGTTCCTAGCAAAAATTGAATCTAGGCGCATCCTAGCGCCCATGGCCGGTGTTCCAACCGAGGATGAAGTCATCAGATTAAATTCCTATAGGAGGGGGGTTGGGGAAAAGGCGAGTGTCAAATTGTAGAGTGGCGGGCGACCGTAATGCAGTTGCGGAGTGAGGAGAAGAAGGGGTCGAACGAAATCAACGAAGTCGGATACGCGGCGGCCAAGGAGTTGTTGACAGGGGTGATCAAGTCCAGTCTAAAACAAAATCCAACGCGGACACTCGAAGAAGTTGTCGAAAGTCCCAACTCGCAATCTCACCGCAACATAGTGCAAACCGCGCGCCCTAAAGTGGCCAATTCAACATCTCGCAAGGCCCCAACGCCCCGCCAAGCGGAAAAGCTTAGCCAATCATGGCAAAGTCAGCAGTGATAAAAGCGGGGTAATACCCCATAACCTGTGAGATATAATATAACGTATTATATCGGGGTGGTCACTGATAAGTTCTCATACAAGTGTCAACTGATTATAAAGGTAAACGAATATAAGGTGTCTGTGACCTAGGGATCTGTCACCTAGTACTGTACGAGTACTGGTACAGCTAACGGGAGTCAGATAAGTTATGACCTACGGGTCACTGAATCCAGCAGCCCTTTTGATCCAGGCTCCCACTCCTGTTCCTGCTCCTGTTATTTTGCCACATCGGACTGGCACCTGACGCTCGCCAAGTCGCTCGCCCATCGCCATGCTCACGGCGCGGCGTGCTCACATGACGATGAGCGTGGATCAAAAATGGTCTCGCATCCTGTTGTGGATTGAAATATTCCACCTGGTGCAGTCGATCGGGAATATGTCTATATGATCCAAGCTTTTTGCACGGAATTCAAAATGTCAGATGAGGTCAGCAAGAGGAACAGGTTTCGCCGAACTCATGGGAACACTGACTTTCACCCCCCATAAGGGGGGAGGTCTGTGGTGCCTTGTGTCACCCCTCGCCTGCTCGGATGTCACTTGCAGTGCCTGCTGTTTACTCCGCTCGTGTGTCACGGTCCGTCCGCCAGCTTAACGACCCGTTTATCTCCCTGTTTAATCTGACTTTAGCGGAACCGAAACCCTACTTCACTGCCTTACATTTTCCAGTGCAAGCATATATATAGTATATATTATCTGCTTTCACATCAGGTCTGGACCCACCTACGTTCAGAGGTATTGTTTCTTACGTTCTCCGTCCGCTTCGCGCTCTGCGATTCTATCCGACACTTTTTAGTACCGACATTTAACTAGTACCGACACTTCTTAGTACCGACATTTTACTTCCGACAATCGACCTCCTTGCCTTCGCAAAGGTCACCCCTAGTACCGACATTTCTTTTAGTACCGACATTTTACGCACTTTTTGTGCGTTACCACTCAACTGGACCGACATTACTTTTTACCCGACATGGCTTCCGCTCGACGTGAGACAGTTGGTTCCGCGCTTCGTGCAGCACGTGCACGCACTAGTGCGTCTCCATCCCCATCACCGACGGCTTCGCACTCCACACCATCTTCGAGTGCTCGACCCCGCCGCATCGTGGGGACTTCGTCCTTACGTGCAAAACCGACATCAACGATTGAGGCTCCAACAGCTTTTGATTTCTTCAATGACCCCGACGCGTTTTGGTTACTACGCCTGTGGAGGAGGGCCGCGAGGAGGAATTTCGGGAGCAACTTTCTTACGCTTTTACGTATGGGAGTGACCTCGTCAACTTCCTGAAGTCCACTGGTTTCAAACTTCTCAGGACCTGTGAACCACTTTGGTGAGGCCACCTCTCGAAAGTGGTGCACGAAAGTGGTTCATACAATTCACACTGCTGTAACCCGTAACGCGCCGGGTATTCTGAATTATTTATGACATAATTGCATATAATTTAGATTTGGGATCTGCCGTTTCCCGATATTCAACGCGGATGAATACGTGGCACATTGTGGCAGTCCGATCAAAACATTTGCTACGGCCAAAATCGCTCCTCACCCCATAATCTATGACGATGACGATGACACCCGAATGGTGTCATGGCATAATGATTAGGTTAAACACGGCCAGTGTCGGCTTTTACAGAATCGTGTCCGTTTTTGCAATTCCTGTCCGTTTTTGCAGTTCTTAACAGTGGTGTGTGTTTTTTCAACTTGCAACTTTCCAACCGCGATACGCACGATATGCCTAAGCGCAAGTTTAAGCACGAAAACTTGAATGACGCTGAGATGATGGCTTTGCAAACGTCACAGCGATCCCAACGACGGACTCGTGATTCTCATGAAGCGAGTTTCATGAATAGCCCATCCGCCTTTCATGAGTGCGTGGAAGTTGAATACCTCCCCGCCATCAAGCCAATAAACAAAGAATGGACACGGAAAATATTTGATGATGTTCACGCGGATAAAGAGGTACGAGTAAAGCGCACTGTTGTTCCAAAAGAACAAGTGGCTTTACTCGTAGACAGCTTTAATCCGACGAACTTTATGCACGAAAAGAAGATCAAAAGCCGAACATTTGTCGACTTGTTTGCCGCGGGTTCCGAGATAAATCTAAACTTGAAATCAGTTTTAGAAAGTCGTTTCGGAAAGGCCGAATTCAAGTTTATTTCAGTGGATAGTGACACTCAAGCAAAAAATGTGAAGGGCTGGGTCCCTATGAACATCTTTCGTGTGCACGACAACTGGAAAGTGTTGGGTCAAAACGTCATTTGTGCACCGCCTACAAGTGGAATGAGTGACGCGGCTATCATGTACTTCGCAGAACACTGCAAGGATTTCTGCGCGTTTTTGGTGCCAGACATGTGGCTTGCTGACCGTGCCTATCCACTTCGACGAATGTGGTGGGCGAAAAAGCAAGAAGACAAGCTCATTTACGAGCTCGAGGGTGTTCAAGGCATGCGCTGGATTGTGTGTGTGAAAGAGAAGCGCAAAGGCCAAGATCTCTTCGCAAAGACTGGTGTGCAACTAAGTGCTAAGCCAGCGATGAAAAAAGCTTACGCCGAACGCAAGCAGGAAGCACTAGAAAGCGCTCCTAGTGATGGTGAAGATGCTCTTGAGGTTGCTTTGAGGAATGATGCTTCATAGATGCTAGCGATACAAGGTCTCTCGGTAGGAACGCATGTAACATGGAACATACAAAGACACGTATCTCATATCATAGAAGTACATAATTTGAATTATGCACATATCGATGATATTATTGTACCGTGTATGCGTGAATGCGTGTGCGTGTGAAATGCTTTGTGTTATGCTCGAATTTGTCTTTGGACGGAGTGTATATTTGTTGTTGACACTGTTAAGAACTGCAAAAACGGACAGATTTTGCAAAAACGGACACGATTCTGTAAAAGCCGACACTGGCCGTGTTTAACCTAATCATTATCATGTTCAACCGACGCAGTCATGCGATGCTCGTTGTCATCGCGACACCCCCCCCCACTTCGTATGTTTTAAAGTTATAATCACGATCTCCGAATTCGCCTGCCAGGTCAAAGCCATCGCAGCACGAACATTGGTGCACATTTTCGCATTTTCGCATTTTAGTGAATGTAACCCTTTTGGATATTCGCTACATCGCGGCCAGATTATTGGCTGAAAAAAAAGGATTCCCACAAGGCATTTGGTTATTGGTCATAATGTCCAGGTGCTATAATGACCTGGAAGCTATCTTCCCAGAGATCTTCAAAATCGTAACGTTGAATTATAAGATTTATACCCCAGGCAAAATTCGGCTTTCACCGCCAGATTGAAAACTCTAAACTGTGAATCTTGCGGTTCGAAGCACTCTTGAGAGTGAAAATCGGTTCTCTACCCCCTTCGACCCTAGAAGCCCTAAGGGATGCCCCCCCTACGAAAGGTACTCACGAAAGTGGAATTAAGGGTTTTTGGCTCACCAAAGTGTACTCGGTCGATGCGAATACTCGATTTCTGGACAAAAAGATGCGCCTCGTCGAGATCTTTCCATCGATCCGCGACTTTAGTATTCGCATCGACCGAGATCACTTTGGTGAAGATCCGCACCCTTTGGTGAATCACGAAACCTGGTTTGGTGATTCACAAAAGTGGAAAACCACTTTCGTGCACCACTTTCGTGAGGTGGCCTCACCAAAGTGGTTCACAGGTCCTGAGTTCCCGCTGGCTACACCCTTGACAACGACACCGCCGACACTGACTTCGATGCCTTCACCGCTGGACTGGCTCACGTCATGTTCCCCATCTCGTACGCGGAGTCGGCCAAGCTGCTTGACCTGGAGCACGACCACGACTTCTACCACTCCACTGTGAACGAGATCTTGTTCTGCCTCCTGCCTCACCCCCTTCGTGGTAACGCGTTATCCGTTTACCACGAGTGTGCGCGTACCCATCCCGCCGACGGCCGCTACGCACTCCAGCGACTCCGCTACGAGGTCGAGGGCGTGCCCGACGCCGTTGGGATGCGTTATTGGACCTAGATGAGGGCCATCGTCCTCTCTGAGACCGTAGACCCAGCTCCACAGCTGGCTACGATTCGACGCCTTTGTGAGCGTCACCGCAAGATCAAGCCGGCGTACTCCGACTCCGACTGCGTCGCTGACCTCTGGCACATCCTGTCCGAGTCCGCCAAGAAGAGTCCCTACGTCGCCCCACTGTACCTGGTGGTGCTCCGCGAGCTGCGTTCAGGTCATCCTTTCACCTTTGACCGCCTCGCGCACTCCGCATCCGCCTCGCATTCAGGGACGAAAGCCCCCTGGCCACACTTTCGTCCCCGCCGAGCCCCGACACTCGGTCCGAGGATTCTGGGTACCGCCCTAAGACCGCCGCCCAGAAGCCCCAGACCCTTGACCCTCCCGGCCGTCCTACGGCTATGGCGTTCCTCGCGAAGAAGCAGTCCGACACGCGCCGCTTGATGGGAAGTGGGTGGCCGACACCCCCACCGCCTTGTACCTTAAGTGGTATGGTACTGGTTATCCGTGTGCTGTATGTTTCCGCGTGTGGGGTGTCACAGATGCTCATCCCGACACTCGTGGTGCTTGTCCCTTCGTGTGCATCGAGGCCTTCGCCAACAACAAGCATTTGGTCACGTCCAAGCCGGCTCCGCCTCGCCCGCCGCTCGACCCGCTGCCTGTAGGCACCGCGCCTGCCCCGCCGACTGTGCCCGCTGGTGACGCAGCCTTCAAGTCCGCGCGGCTCTCGCCGCCCGCACCTGGTGGTGGTGACACGATTGACGCCGACGGTGGCGATGCTCTGGTGGTGCCTGCGGCTGAGGACCTTGCCCCCCGCTTCCGGATGAGCCTGTTGGTGCCTCCCTGGCCTTCCAGGAGGAGGACACCGACTGGCCGGCTCTCCGCTCTTCGCCCGTTTGGGTGCCGCACGTTCCAGGAGCTGGCATTGTGATTGGCACTCAGCTCCAAACCCTAGATTGAGACCCTCAATTGGCACTGTGACATCGCGAGTTAGCAAGTAACTAGTGGACATTGCATTTCTCCTAGCCGCCTGCCCGGGAGTACCGGCTGGCCCTGCAGTGCACCTCCCACCTTCAGTGTCGAAACCGGTGTCGGATCATTTCCGTAGATGATCCGACACCGTCAATTTTCAAGCTGCACTGCAGCGATCCGTATAGTCGGATCCAGCCAGAGCACCTGATCCGATCCCGAACCGAATATCGGTTTTAGCGAAGCGCCTGCATTGACACCGGCGGGTTCTACACCGTTTGAAAAACGAGCTGCGCCGAACCCGACCCCGTTGGCGGTTTGCGCCAAGAGCCCTGCACTGCAACGATCCGTATAGTCGGATCCAGCCAGAGCACCTGATCCGATCCCAAACCGATTATCGGTTTTAGCGAAGAGCCTGCACTGACACCGGCGGGTTCTACACCGTTTAAAAATCAAGATGCGCCGAATCTGACGGTTCAATGGCAATTATCTGATTATTTTGCGTAACCCTTCTGGTATGAGCGTTGCAGGCGCCCCTCAGTTTTTCGCTCACTAAACGAGAAAAACCCCGCGAGTTCGCTGCGAATTCAGTTCACGAGTCAGCGCTTTGCCGAATAATAGTATGAGTAAAGGGAAGCAGAAAGTATTCACTCAACCGTCAATCAACGCAAACCTCTTCATAAAGGAGTACCCTGGAGATGAGCAGGTAGCTTTAAAAGTAGTGATAAACGTCCCTGGGCAGTGGTTTAAGAATGCTCCTCAAAGTGAGAAGAGAAAGGAGTTTCGAGCTGAAGCAGTTGAGTTCTGTAAGTTTAAACAATTTGGGACTGGGCAACGTTCTACGAAACAACCGGCCATTCGTTTCCAAGTCGGTTTGCGATGATGCTTTGGAGGACCCCTCACACCCTGGATACGGGATGCTGCATGCTGGAGGATAGGCTCAAAATCAGCCTATATATGTTTGATAAACCCTATATGTTTGGACTATATATACCGATTAGGTTGATGAATCTAGCGTAAGTTTTTTCTTAATCGGAGGATTTTCAAGACCTCTCCCATGGAAAATCTAACGGGTGGTTTCTTACGGTGTTTCTTAACTTTTGGACAGAAAACTAGCGACTGGTTTCTTGTAGGTGCCATTTCTTATAGACCGCGACTTACTGTAGCCTCCCACGGGCATGCGACAGCCTCCCACGGGCTTGCGACAGCCTCCCGCGAGCCTCCCACGGGCCTGCAACAATGGCCTTCCACAGGCCTGCGACGGCCCCCCACGGGTCTGCGACGGCCTCCCACGGCGCCACACGCCTACGACAGCCTCCCGCGGGTCTGCGTCAGTCTCTAACGGCGGGGCCTGCGACGGCCTCTCACGGGCCTCCGACAACCTCCCACGGGTATGCGACGGCATCTCACGGGCCTGCGACAGCCTCCCATGGCGCATGGCCCTGCCCACACGCCTCCCACGGGCCTGCCACACGCCTCTTACGGGCATGCATGCGATAGCCTCTAACGGGCCTGCACCGACACTGGCAAGGCACGCCGAAGGCCTGCGCCGACACTGGCGAGGCACGTCGAAGGCCTGCACCGGCCTTGGCACCGCCTACAAGTGCGGGCCGAAGGCCTGCACCGACACTGTCAAGGCAGGCCGGAGGCCTGCATCGGCCTTGGCACCGCCTACAAGTGTGGGCCGAAGGCCTGCACCGACACTGTCAAGGCAGGCCGAAGGCCTGCACCGGCCTTGGCACCGCCTACAAGTGCGGGCCGAAGGCCTGCACCGACCCCGACACCGATTACAAGGCAACGATGCCGAGCTAACTTGGCAAGTTCGGACCGGATCCGATGTCGACACTGCCCACCTTCGGGGTGATGTGGTGTCATGGGAACACTGACTTTCACCCCCCATAAGGGGGGAGGTCTGTGGTGCCCTGTGTCACCCCTCGCCTGCTCGGATGTCACTTGCAGTGCCTGCTGTTTACTCCGCTCGTGTGTCACGGTCCGTCCGCCAGCTTAAACCCGTTTATCTCCCTGTTTAATCTGACTTTAGCCGAACCGAAACCCTACTTCACTGCCTTACATTTTCCAGTGCAAGCATATATATAGTATATATTGCCTGCTTTCACATCACGAACCTGTTAATCTCTGAAGAATAACAGGCGAAAATAACAGTATCGATTTGTATCGTCTATCGACCTGCTATTTTCCCTTGACCTCTGACCTTTATCGTCTTGGCATCAAGTGATTACCTCTGACCTTTATCGTCTTGGCATCAAGTAAATTACCTACCTCTGACCTTTATCGTCTTGGCATCAAGTGAATTACTTACTTACCTACCTCTGACCTTTATAATCTTCACCCAAACCAAATTACCTTACTTACCTACCTCTGACCTTTATAATCTTCACCCAAACCAAATTACCTTACCTTACTTACCTTACCTTAACCAGCAGCAACAACAGCAAAGCTCGAATCCCAACGAACGACGCAGTCGAATTATCGATCTGACGATCGACAGACGCTAGCGATGACAGTGCCACTGCATTCGCGTACATTTACCGCGACGCCACCCACGCGTTATGGCATGGCATGCTGGGAAGCAAAAAGCAAAGCACTGTCGCGCACATGATCCTGCGGTCATATGATGTAATGGCGATATCCATGTTAACATCGCATGGTAATTAATCGTGCTGTCCAAAAAGATCGACGCCTAGTGGAGATCGCATATTTGTGATCGACAGCGCCTAGTACTTACCTTACTTAATCAGCAGCAGCAGCAAAGCTCGAATCCCAACGGGCGATACAGTCGAATGTTCCATCTCACGATCGCCAGACGCTAACGATGACAGTGCCACAACAGTCGCGTGTATGTACCACGACGCCGCCCACGCGTTATGACATGGCATGCTGGGAAGCAAAAAGCAAAGCACTGCCGCGCACATGATCCTACGGGCAGATGATGTAATGGCGATATCCATGTTAACATCGCATGGTAATTAATCGCGCTGTCCAAAAAGATCGACGCCTTGTGGAGATCGCATATTTGTGATCGACAGCGCCTAGTAGTCAATCAGCAGCAGCAGCAACAGCAGCAGCAAAGCTCGAATCCCAACGGGCGATACAGTCGAATGTTCCATCTCACGATCGCCAGACGCTAACGATGACAGTGCCACAACAGTCGCGTGTATGTACCACGACGCCACCCACGCGTCATGGCATGGCATGCTGGGAAGCAAAAAGCAAAGCACTGTCGCGCACATGATCCTGCGGTCATATGATGTAATGGCGATATCCATGTTAACATCGCATGGTAATTAATCGTGCTGTCCAAAAAGATCGACGCCTGCTAGTGGAGATTGCATATTTGTGATCGACAGCGGTAGCCCCTCATTTGTGTCGCACGGGGTATTTTATTTGTCGTGTCGCAAAAGATTCGTTTATATTAACGACGCTTCGCAGCTTTTTCAGAAATATGCTGTTTTTCATTTCGTTTCCCTTAAAGGAGCGAAACAGGTTTCCTGGAAAAAAGTGACATCAACAGGCCACACCGCAGGAGCTGTCCCTCAAAAATTATGCCGTTGGAAATTTTTCGAAAATTTTCTGCCCATGTCAGCAGTCCTACCCCGGATTGTGTCGAGCGTTTGCGCTTTACCGGCCAATCATGATACGATAGCATATCAGCAGTCCTACCCCGGATTCTTTCGACCGACAACGAGAGAAACGTTTAACAATTCAAAATTATACCACGAAGATATATATGCTGTTTTTCATCCATGTCAGCAGTCCTACCCCGGATTTTGTCGAGCGCTCGCGCTTTACCGGCCAATCATGATACGATAGCATCTCAGCAGTCCTACCCCGGATTCTTTCGACCGATCGTTCGTAACCGACAACGAGAGACACGGGTAACAATTCCATATTTTACCCCGAAGATATGTGGAATTTACAATTATGAATTTGTCGCAAAACTGCTCGAACAGGTTTACCGATCTCAACATCATCATCAGCATCAGCAGTCCTACCCCGGATTGTTTCGGCCGATCGCTAGTAACCGACAACGAGAGACACGGGTAACAATTCCATATTTTACCCCGAAGATATGCGGAATTTACAATTATTTACGCATCTCGTCATTCA